>JAOVVB010244674.1:0-21376 GCA_028570985.1 Heterobranchus longifilis | reverse complement strand
GGAATTTCCAAATTGCAAGTAGTTTGTTTGTGTGTTTTTGTGCCCTGCGATGGACTGGCACCCTATCCATGATGTACCCAACCCTGAGGGCTCCAGTTTTCCTGTGACCCTATACAGGACAAGTGGTATAAAGACGTTTTATTTCTTCCCGGACTGTGGTTTTTCAGGCACAATCTATTTGTGCAGATTACCATCTACATTACAATCAAAGTTTTTTTTCAGATCTGCTGGTAAAACAAGACCTATATTTATCTTAGGAGTGCTAAACTTAGTGGTACTTTGGCTGCTGACCAAGGTGCTGAGTTTCAGCTTTTTTTTGGCTGCAGTGTTACTTGTATTGAAGGCACACAGTGAAAATGACATTTTAGCAGTGTGAATTAGGCATTAAGGACTGTGTTACTTGTCTTTTTTACTTCCTTTAAGTTGATTTATGTTATGAATGTTGGGTGTATGTGTTTTTAATTTTAACTCTCATTTACAGAAACATGATCACTCCTTCAAAAGTCCAAATCATATCACATTTAGAGGTCATTGGTGGAAGATTCGCCAAGATTCAGTCATCAAGAGCCAAAGGGGCTGTTTTGATAGTTGAACATACACAGATTAATGAGCAAGACTGTAAGCAAATAATTTATTTATTATTTTTTGTTGTGTTAAGTCCTGTTATATAACCTCTATACTATATGGTATTACTACTATCTGGTTGCTGAAACATTATTAAAATTAATAATTGTTATTTGTTGTGTCTTCTAATGCTTTAGCGACTGTGCACTTAATCCCAAGCAGTGAAGACAAAAATGTCCATGTGGCAATCTGCTTGGGGATGAAAGACAATATATATTATCCTGTAGTAGAGCGGGACACGGCCACCGAAAAAGTCTCAATGAGGGTAATTATATGCTGCATCTATAAAAAAAAACTTGCATACTTTATTATACCTGGGTATATTGATTGAAGGTGTGTAAATTGAATTTCAATTCAAATTTTTCAGCTTGAGCCCAAAACCAAGCCACTGGCCGAATTCCCTAAGAGATACCTGTTTAAATGGGATTCAAATGGTCAGTTTGGCAGCCTCTGCTCAGTGGAAGAACCTAGCCAATATCTGTCTGTTAAAGACAGCATCATCATCCTCAGCTCCCTTCGAGACGAAAGTTTCAGAATTAATCTAAACAATGTGGAAAGCAATAAGATTGTAAGTTCCCAACCTTATATCTCAAACCCTCATTTTATCATTTGTAAGAGGTCCACATATACAGTCACGATGGAAGACAACGAAATTCCACTGTTGCCACCATGCATGTATGGGGGTTTGAAGGGAAGCACAAAGGACTTTTTTCGTGAATGGCAAACATAGCTAAACTATTGTAACATATTTTGGTGGAAATGTTAGTCATAGCATTATGATTACATACTACAATTGTGATGATAATAATAATGGTGATGATGTAACATACTATCATGTGGCATTGTAAATATTTTTTTTATTATTATGTAAAACGTATAAATATATAAATTATGAAATGCTGTATGTATATATCTTAATTTTTAAGACATCCACAATCACTTTTTTTTTACTAGACTTAAATACTTCATTAAATCATGTCTTTTTTTTTTTATTAGAAAGGAATCAGAATATCCAGGTATATATATATATTTTTAATGCAGAAACTGACAAAGAATGAATATTTAAGGTCTGTGGTTATTTAATAAAGCATATAATACATATACATTTCACAAAATGACTCTTTTTTTCTTTTAAAAGTCTGTTTTTAAAACAAAACAATGTCACACGCCACAGAGAAAGTAAGCATTACATGGCATTAATGTGCTCACACTTAAAACAGATATTGTAGTTTACTACAGTATAGTAATGTACTGTATATAATAATAGGCTATTAAATTATAAATTAAGTAATACATTTAGAACACACTTCTAACAGTTTGCTGCATAATCACAAAAAAATTAGGTACTGTAATAACATTTATAATTGTTTTGTATCTTCCATATTTCAGTAAGTGTCTATTGAACTACACTATATGGACAAAATTATTTGGCCAAACCTGCAATGACATTGTATGCAAATACATAGACTTCAATGTGGAGTTGATCCCCTTTTTGTAGCTATAACAGCTTCCACTCTTCTTGAAAGGCTGTTCACAAGATTTTGGAGTGTTTGTGTGGAAACTCGTGCCCATTCATTCTGTAGAGCATTTATGAGCTCAGGCACTGATGTTGGACGAGAAGGCCTGGCTCGCAATCTCTATTCCAGTTCATCCCAAAGGTGCTCGATAGGGATAAAGTCAGGGCTCTGTGTGGGTCAAGGGGGTGATTGAAACACCTGAATTCAACAAATAACAGGTTTGGCCAAATACAGGATTTGTTCATATAGTATAGGCATGCCACCTTGGTGATAAAATTGCTTAAACCAGTTATATAATAATCAAATAATTCAGTCAGAGAAATATAATAGAAAACCGCTTGTCCAGTGCAGTAGAAACTGTTCCCATCTCAGTTTAATACTAAGCTTGGAGTTATTTTTATTTCCACATGAATTGCACCTGTGTTCTCTGGGTCGGTTGTAGGCTCTGGATTTACAGCTGGATTAGATTAGATTAGACTAGATTCAACTTTATTGTCATTGTGCAAAGTACATGTACATAGCCAATGAAAAGCAGTTAGAATATAACCAGAGGTGGCATATTTATAATAAATAACAATGTGTTATACAAACAGAAGGTGAGTAGCTGGGTGCCAATGATTCGTTGGACTTTTTTTTTAATTTATTTATTTTTATCCACCTTCTAGAGGTCCTGAGCAGTGCAATTGCTGTACCACACTGAGATGCTGTTTGTAAGAATGCTCTCAATGGCACAGCGGTAAAAGTTTTCCGGTATCCTGTAACACAGGCTTTTTTTTAGTTTGACAGGGTAAAGCGGTTAGTATAAATGTAAGAGCAAGTAATTAATATATTTTCTCTTTTGTGTCTAAAGTTTATGGTCTGACTCCTTAGTTCATTATAATAGCTTTAGTTTTCCTTGGTTTCCTGCCAGGTCTCACAGAGCAGCTCCAGATGGTCATCCTAAAATGCTTGATTGCTTAATGCAACCTCCTTCAGCTCAAAATCAATCTCATATTGATTATTGATATGCGTATTACTTCACCCTTCTGATTCATTTCTTGTAAATATGTGTGTGATATGTTTGGTAGCACAATTCCAAGAGAACAGAGCATTTCTGGTAAGAATACATGTGTAATAAATTCAATAGCAGCCTTGTTGCAGCTCTCTCCTCTCTCCTGTTTTGTTGCCTCAACCTGAAAATAAAATGGATTGGTTGAAGGTTTGCATCATTTCATTTAGAGAACACGCCTACAAATTTGAATATGTGTTGTTGTTTTTTTTTAATGTGAAGCAAACAACAAAATAACAGAAAACATCACTGTGCATACCTATTCACCCCCTCCCCACATTTTAGTTCCAACTTTGAGAAGTGGCCATCTATTATAGGAATTGAGATATTTTAAGAGTTGACAAGCTATGAAAGTCTTTTGTGCAACCTAATCTATTACCTATTGTGAAACCTACATTGAAAGACACCAATCCATTTGAAAGAACTTTGAGAGTGAAGTATTGTGTGTTTCAGCATGATATTGGAGGTAAAGAAACTGGAGATATAGGCTAAGTAAGAAAATAATAATTCTAACAATAAGCAGTGATTCATTTAATATAAGCAAACACATAAATAAACACAAACACAGAAGTTTATCATGCCCTCTCCCCATATCCCTGGTATATGGAGTAAAATAACCAAACAATGGTTCTGAGCAAATTTAAAATACACCACACAACAAATCATCCAACACTAGCCAGCAAAAATATCTTATGCATTTGTAAAGTCGAACAACTGACAAGAGCATGTCATGATGAAGTGTGCAAAAGTGTTTGTGAAAGCACTGGAGACAAGCTATCAAGTAGCCAAGATAGTATCTAAGGCGAAGAAGCCACACACATCATATTGCTTGGTCAATGTTCGATTTGTAGATGGAGACCACTAATTCACTAGCTTTATCCTGTATTCAGGGTTGCGAGGGGCCTGGAGCCTATCCCAGGAGATTTAGGGCACAAGGCGGGGTACACCCTGGACAGGATGCAAATCCATCGCAGGGCACACACATACCACACTATGGGCAATTTGGGAATGCCAATTAGCCTAATCTGCATGTCTTTGGACTGTGGGAGGAAACCGGAGTACCTGAAGGAAACCCACCAGGCACAGGGAGAATAAACTCCATGCACACAGAGATGGGAAATGAACCTGGCCGGGAATCGAACCCGGACCCTGGAGGTGCAAGGCGACAGTGCTAACTATTACACCACTGTGCCGTTCAGATGAAACCCATGTCAGAGATAATTTTTTTATTTTGCGTACCAATGCAGAACCACAAAAAAATACATTTACATTTGAATATCTTAAACAGAGTAGATTAAGTTAGAAGGACTATGTCAGTATCTGCACTGATGGAATTGCTGCCATGAAGGGTAGGGTCAGGGATTTTATCAGCAGGGTCAAAGCAGAAAACTCAAACATTAAAAGAATAGTCCAGCTGTACTTCAAGACATTAAGAACATACTCCTGACAACCCAACTCCCACTAAATCTTAGAGCAATTCTCTGTACACTGCAGCTACAGTGGCTAAGAGGCAAGGAAGTAAGTGGGCAAATGCACTGGGTTGCTGGCTATGCTAAACGCTAATGCTAGCATGCCAGCTATAACATCGCTCTTCCTGTCCCATGCACATGCACTGGATATCAAAATGGATCTAATTTGACCAGACCATCAGGAGATGAGCAAATGTTGTTTTCTTGTTTTTACTGACACTTGGCTAATTAGCAACATGCTGGACTCGCGTTCCAACTTGAGGGGCTGCTTCTGTTTTGAGCAGACAGGATTCAGCTGTCAGGGAAATTATGGGCTGGAAGACTCTGGATATACTGGATATCAACAAAGATCTGCTTAGAAGCCACTGTTCAGAGGCTGTAGAACAACTAACAGTAAAATTCAGACAGCATTATTTGTTGCAGGAGTTTGCTGCTGTGTTTATTGTTGCTATTTTCATCCTAGCACCCAAGTGAGTGCTCATTGTCATTCATAAGCTACATTAGCATATAGAGGATACTACTATCACCAGAACAAGAGGCAGAGTATGGGGTATAAGGTATGGGGATGCCACAGCACTCAAGGCATGGAAGAGAAACCTGTTGGCAGGAATAGAGATGGCCACCAGTGACCCCAGGAGTATATGGAAAGGCATTAAGAGCATGACCTGACATTGCATTAAGAGCATGGCACAGCTCTGTTTCTACCTGATACCCTTAACATTTTTACACCTGTTTTGAGGAATGTCATCTGGAACCTCCACCAGTTCCAGATGCAGCCCAACCAATAAGTTGCCCCTCAGTGTGTCAGTATTAGATATAAGGAGGTCACTGTTGACCCCTCTACGATTATTCCACTCCATAACAGCCCCACAGAGTCATGACTGAATGACTACCACCGGAGGCACTCTCGTCTATAATTATGAAGTGCCTTGAGAGGCTGATATTGGGGAGATAAAAAGACCATAAACACAATTGTGAACCATCATTAATATACACATAGATTCCCATGTTCTTTCTTGACTACAGATCCTCCTTTACTACCATAATCCCTTAAATGCTAGAGAACATACTATCACAACTTGGACTTAACACAACACTCTGGTCAGGCCCCAGTCTGTCAGACTCCATGGTATCACATCTACTGCCATCATCCTTAACATCAGCTCCCTTAAAGGATGCGTCTTGAGCCACCTCCTGACACATGACTGTAAATCTCATTATCCAAACACCCACATAGGTGTCGCGAGGGGCCTGGAGCCTATCCCAGAAGATTTAGGGCACAAGGCGGGGTACACCCTGGACAGGTTGCAAATCCATCGCAGGGCACACACACACATACCACACTATGGGCAATTTGGGAACGCCAAATATCCTAATCTGTATGTCTTTGGACTGTGGGAGGAAACCGGAGTACCCGAAGGAAACCCACCAAGCACAGGGAGAACCCTGACACCATAAGACTTATGAATAAATAAGCCTTACTGCACACTGTAGCCTCCTTCTACCTCCTTAGTGCTGCTAAATTACAGGACTTTCTCTCAGATTCTTAGAGTTAATTTAACTCATATATTTAATAATATGAATATATTATTTATTTGTTATGGGATTATTTGGGGATGTATAAGATTACTCTGGGCTCCTTGTTTAATCACTGGGACCTGGAGTACTTCATTTTGCTCCAGTGTAGATGTGCTTGTGTGCACAACAGTGCCTACCGTACAAGACTTTGGGGGCAGTGTTATGATCTGGGATTGCTTCTGTTGGTCAGTTCTAGGCTCAGCAATGTTACATTATGTGCCCAAAAATTTAGGTCAGTTGACTACCTAAATATACTGAATGACCAGGTTTTTCTATCAATGGAGTATGTGGTCTGACTCTCCCATCATCAATACAAGATCTTTGGGGAAAAATGTATGCGACTCTGGACTGAAACAAATGTTGTGACATTGCACAAGGTTATCAAAACAATGATCCAGCTGTAATTAAAATAAAAAGTGGCCCACTTTTTTTTTTGTCCAGTCTGTGTGAGGGATATGAGTGTATGGAATGAAAAGTGAATCATAGAAGACAGTAGTTTTTGTTGTTTTTATTGTTTACAGTTGTGATCCTTAGCAGGTAGGAGAAACTTGACCTTAAAAAATTTTCACAGGGAGCTGGGGAGAGATTTTGATGTGCTTGTCTGCCACACCAACTGTGTTCTGCTACTTTGATTCATGTTATTTAAATTATTAGTTTTCATTGGGTTTTTATTTTGTTAATGACTCTATTATTTATTTAAAATCACAAAATCATACCTTTTGGGGGTTGTTTAGTTTGGATTCAGTTTGGCCTGCTGATAGTCCACAACGCAACGGCGTATAAGGTAAGGAGAAACCCTGTTACAGTCTACAAATGGCAGATGGCACAGAGCAATGGTGATGGCAGCCACCATACAGCAGCGAGCATCTGCACTCCCGGCACAACATTCAGGAGCTTCAGGACTCAACTCCAGATGAAATTTCACAGCCAAGTCTCAACCCGATAAAGTCTTGTTTTTCGGAACTTAGTCCTGTTAGCCATGTTAGCTAGGAGGTACTACTACTGTTCGTTCTGAAAGGTTTCCTGTTAGCTCTATTAGCTAAAGGAAACATGTCTTGTTAGCTCTAGTATCAAGATGGCAGTGGGTGCAGATGCAGTGGCTCACAGCTCTCAGTCATACAGCAGCATTTTTGTTTCTTTCTGTTTTTAAATGTGGTAAATTTACTTGTTCAAACATGCAAATCAAGGCTAGGCTACAGGCTAATTCCCACAGACTAATCCTCACAGGAGAGAACCCTGCCAAGTCTCTTCCTCTCCAACTCCCCGTCACTTAACAACAAGATGGACATAATATGACTGACGATTACCTCTCACTGCATGGATAGCATTACGGAGACTTAGTGGGATAACAGTATCCCAGACGCGGCTATCGAGCTGGCGGGCCAGAGCAGATAGAACTGCCAAATCTGTTAAGAACCAATGCAGAGGAGTGTGCATATTCTTTACTGATGTACATCTACTGACATTTTTATGACACATTGCTCCTAAGACATTGAATATCTGATTTTGAAATACAGACCTTTTTACACCCTGAGAGTTTACTACTATCTCCATCAATCTCAATCAAAGCTGTTTACATTCCACCATGGATTAGTTTAGCTTTGGAGGAGCTGTGTGATGCCGTTAACAGCCTGATGTTATGAGCTGACCAATTAGAAGGGGTGTTTCCCAATATCTTCAATCTGTTAGCAGGCTGTAGTTCCCTGCTACACTAATATCCCAGTGCCCCAAAGGCAAGTAGTCAAGCAGTCTCAATGACTATCGCCATGACACCAATGATTTTGAAGTGCTTTGAGAGGTTCATTTTACCTCATCAACTCGAACATCCACACAGGATGTATCTGGACAGCCACCAGTTTGCTTTCTGTGGAAACAGATGGAAAGAGGATGCAATTGAAAATGCACTTCACACAACCCTGTCCCATCTGGACCATCCCAACACATAGAATGGTTATGTTGTTTGTTGGCATTAGTGCTGCTTAATACAATAACCTCCCACCTAAACTGATCAGCAACAAGCTCAGCAACCTGGGATTAAAAACCACACTCTGCTCATGGATTCTCGACCTTTTCACAAACAGACAAAAGAAATGTCAGGGTGGGCAACCGCACATCATCCATTCTCACCCTGAGTACAGTAGCACCGCAGTTAAAAATGTAAGTCGCTCTGGATAGGGGCGTTTGCTAAATGCCGTAAATGTAAAAGATATACAGTAGAACAATCCCAGAGCCTTCATTACACGCAGTCCTCTCACACACATACCCATAGTGGCTGAAGACTGAAGACAGCAAGCCAAATCCCCCTTTTTCCCCAAGCTTCTATCAACACACTAAACAGTTTGCATCCTGGACTAAATACAATTATTATTATTTGTGCAATACCTACTGCTTATTGTCTATCTGTTTGCACTGCACTATTTGCCTCATTCAAGTCCCACTGTGTACATATATGGTCTTGTATATGTTACCATATTTGTAATAATTTTTCTTTTTGTCTTATTCTTATATTCTTACAGTATATTTTTGCTGATGGTATCACTAAGAGCTGGCAAACTAAATTTAATTATCTAACTACAATGGCAATAAAATATTTTCTTATCTCACCTTATAAGTATGAAAGAGATTCCTGTTAGCTCTGAACTCTGTTAGATCTTTTGGCACTGACATGCTTCCTGTCAGCTCTGAACTCCCTGAGTCACATCCTTCATACTTAAGCCATGCTGTGCTTTGTCCGAGCTGTATCTGCAGCTGCATATATAGAAGTATAATGGCTTGTGGGTAATAACTATTTGCAAGTCTTTTTGTCCATGACTTTATACTGTATTGTCTTCCAGATGGTAGAAGTGTGAATAATTTGTGTTGTGGATATGTATTGTCCTTTATATTGTGATGGGACCTCTTGAGAACGTTGGTATTTTAAGTGTTTGGAAGTACAGGGAGGGCTACCCCACAGATAGACTGTGCAGTTTCGATCACCTATTGGAGATTTTTCCTTACCTGAGAAGTGCAATTCACAAACACTTTCAGCTATATGTCTGTAGAAGTCTCTGAGGATTTTGGTTCATATGCCGATTTTCTTCAAACTTCTTAAGAAGTACAGAAGTTGCTGGGATTTCCTCAGGAGCTGTTGAGTGTTGTTGCACCATGTGAGTTCCTTGCTGATGTTAATATGAAAAGTCTTACCCTCTCCATCTCAGTCCCGCAAATTTAAATTGAGCGATGTGGCTCCTTTCTCCTTCTCCTAGGATCAATAATCATCTCCTGGGTCTTATTTACATTTAAGGAGAGATTGTTCTCCTGCACACCAAGCCATCAGTCCCGCCATCTCTTTTCTGTAAGATGTTTCCTCTCCTCCAGTTAGTCTGATGAGTGTGGTTTCATCTCCAAACTTTTTGATCCTGGTGTTACTCTGGGAGGCCACACAGTCATGTGTGAAGAGGGTGTACAGCAGTGGTCCCTGTGCTCACAGTTCTAATACCAGATGTTTGGTGCTCTATCCTGACTCACTGAGGTCTATTTCCTCTAACAGGAAATTGACCAGCCAGTTACAGTTCAGAGTGCAGGGTGACAGTGCAGAGCTTTTCTGAGAGTTTGTATGGGATGACTGTGTTAAATGCAGAGCAGTAATCAATGGAATTCTCTGCCGGTTTTCTCAGGTTTATTCCCATCAGAGCCATGCACACCTCCCGTGATCACACAGTGAGAGGCTATCTGGCCTGATCTCTGAGGATGGCGTGGCTGACATCTAGGGACTCAAAGCAAGCGTAGAATTAATTCAGCTCATCCAGAAGTGAGATCTCATTGTTATGCCGATAGTCTGTAATGTGCTGCAGGCCTTGCCACATGCTCTGTGGCTCTGCAGTGGTGTAATACCTCTCCAGCTTCAAGCTGTACTGTCTCTTTGCCTTCCAAAATTGATTTCTATAGCTTATATTTGGCCTTTTTATCCCTGTCAACGGAGGCAAATGCGATGAAGCGAGCATGTAACATAGCCCGCACTTCACCTCACTGTTCATCTAGGGTTTATTATTGGGATATGTTTTGAAGTGTCTTGAAGAGATGATGTTTTCTGTGCATGTGCTAATGTAGCCAGTCACAGCTGCAGCATATTCATCCAAGTCCACAGTAGAACTGTACAATGCAGTCCACTAGCAGACATTTTAAACACATCTCAGTTGGGATGCTGGGACACATCCCACTCAAAGCAGTCATGAAGAACATGCTTGAATTCTTCATTCCATACCTTAACAGTTTTACACGATGTGGGGTCTTGTTTGACGAGCTGTTTGTAAGCTGGGTAGAGAAACACTGAGATGTGGTTTGAGAGTCTGAAATATGGCCTGGGACAGCCCTGTAGAAGTCTCTCCTATTGCTGTATACGTGGTCTAGAATGTTTTTTCCTTGTTGGAAAACTCATATATTGGTGATACGTTGGCAGTACATTTCTGAGATTACAGTGGTTAAAATCACCAGCTACAATGACCACAGCATTTGGATGGGCCGTCTCATGTCAGCAGGCTAGGTAGCGGTGTTTGCGTAGTTCTAGCCTTTAGCCTAGCATGAAGCCCACTTATCCTACCCCGTCTCCACTTTGGATGTGCTTGGATGCCGGCTGCTGCTCTCCTGGGATGTCAACTGTTGTGTCTTGTTGGCTGGTGTTGGTTAAGTCCTGGCGTAGTAGAAAATCAATATTTCATTGATATCAGGAGCACAAAGCAAACGAGGAACAACATGATCATTATAATATCTTAAATACATTTGAAAAATAAATTTGCATCCTCTTTCAGGACATCCTAAACACTCTTAGCTGTCTATGGCCAAAGGCAAGGTAATAAAATATGTAACAGTTTCACAGCAAAATGAGATAATGAGATGCCATTTTCAGACTTTTATTAAATTTTTTATTTGCCTCTAACAATTTTTTTTGGAGAAAAATCCCAGAAGATCATGACGGAACCCGCACTTAAGGTGCAGCTCCTGATGTGCCTAACAGGAGGTCCAGGGCAGCCACTTATCCAACTCATGCCAGCTCCTCCAAAGGCACAAAAAACATGGGTCTAAAGCTTGGCAAAGAAAAATTGGAGCTTGGCTCAGACTGCGCCAGATCTTGTTACAGAACTGGATTTTGGACACAGACATTGGAGCAGAGTTTAGCAGCAGCATGGTGTCCCCAAAGTCAGGTGGTGGCACCGGCCTAGTGTCCCCCAAACCAGGCAGTAGTAGCTGCATGGTATCTCTAAAGCTGATAGGTGGCAGCAGCTACAAGTTGTTGCTGAAGCCAGGCGGTGGTAACAGCAATATATCCCTAAAGCTGGGCAGAGGTAGAAGCATGCTGTTGTCAAACCCATGTAGTGTGCTTTTGTACGGCCTAGCTGGTAGGCCTTTAGCCTATATATAAATATGATTATTTGAAGGTGTGCCATGAATGATGCCCACAACACCATGAATGCAGCTTTTTTTT
Organism: Heterobranchus longifilis; assembly: GCA_028570985.1. Classification (NCBI taxonomy): domain Eukaryota; kingdom Metazoa; phylum Chordata; class Actinopteri; order Siluriformes; family Clariidae; genus Heterobranchus; species Heterobranchus longifilis. The sequence continues at coordinate 9,679 of JAOVVB010244674.1, read as the reverse complement.
GGCAATTTCATTTTGTGTGGTGGGAAAATGTATGACTCTGTGCATGATCTGCGGTGCTATAAGAGCAAAGTTTGATTTATTATTTGTGACAAACCCAAATCATCTTCACTGTTACAAAAAAAAAAACCATAAAGTAGCAGTCTCCTGCAGAGACAGCACACGAAATGTTCAGTAATGGACCAGTTACATAACGCATATTTATATGTGTTAAAAAAAGTAAAAAAAAAAAACATCTTTCATGAGCTTCGTGTCACTCAGTGTTACTAAAATGTCTGTCCTCCATATGCATCTCTGCCTGAATGCAATTTCCTCGCTACTACTAAACCAGTTAGGACACCTCCAGAGCTCTTCTACATTTGGGTGGAAATTGGAGTGATTTCCTATTTTAAGAATGTTGATAAATTTCACTTACTACTACTCCTAAAAGTAGGAACAAATTGCATCACACTGAGAATTTTTGGCCACTTTGGAGCGATTTCCTACTCTGAAATGCTTGGTAAATACGGGCCCAGAACAGCAACCCAAAAAGGCGCAAAACCAAAACCCAACTCAAACACATGCTATATATACTGCAGACAGGATCATTAAACTAAACAAGGTGCAGGTAAGTACAGAGGCAACCATGTGGCTGTTGTAGTGTGTGCTGGGAAATAGAGTCAGGAACAAGCTTTGATGTTAATAGCTCACAAAACACAGGTCAAAAACACAAAACCCATAGGACAGATTTGGGAGGAACACGACAATATTCTTCATGATGTCCTTCAGCATTTCATTTAACAAATTCCGTAATACTACAACACGCCGAAGACTCATGACCACTTTGTGCAAAAAAACCATGAAATACACATGCTGTGTTTGAAAAGCTGTTGTTCTTGGTGCATCTGGATATGTCCGTTATGTTCCAACCATCATTTATGAACTCTGTTATAACCTTATGGAACCACAGATCCACCTGATCTGATTGTATAGGGTGGATCTCTGTACTATGACAAAGTGCTGTTGTCAACTACTGAAGTGAAACTGAAATTGGTAGGAAAAGAGGCTGAAGATACATGCATCAAAAAAACAAAAAAACAAAAAACTCCTGAAAGTTCCAAGCTGCTGCCATGACCTGCTACAAAAAAAACATTAAATATGATTAAAAGTCACCGCTTATATTATTGATATTAAATTGCATATTTGCATGACACAAATGCAAGCTGATGTATCCATTGGGACAAACTGTGTACAGTAAAGTGTTTTGCAAAATCATTAACACCAACATAACACTAAAAATGACAGAATTTTGCCATTTGTGCATTTTAACTATCTTGTGATTCAAAGAAACAATTAACTATTTTGTGAAATATTCTTGACAGTTTGTAATACCTCTTGCTTCTTCTGGAAAAAAGGTTTTTCCTTAAAACTGCTAAAATGGAGATATCTCATTTTGCTGTCATAATGTTCAAAAACGTTTAACTAAGTATCTATTACACTTCACAATTTGTTATTGCTTGCCAAGACCATTCAAGAGCTGCTTTGATTTCTTCACCTCTTACCTGGAATGTAGATACCTACAAACCTGTGTTTTGGATACCTGTAGCTATAAACGTTTTGAAATCTGTTGCGCACTTTTATGCAAAATGCCACTTCTGCATGGTAGTGTCTATTAGAGTGGATTATTTAGTAGTTTATTGTGGAGGGTGGGATTTTTACATGGATTTAGTATAATGTATACTGTATACTATGGGCCCATAGCCAGCGCCTCATACTGTAGACATGTGCCTCACTTGACTGGGAAAACACAGCAGAGGAACCTGCTCAGCACCATGGCCAGCTCCGCCATGTGCTCAAGAAGCTTCCAGTGGATTATTATCTACTGTCCTGATGTCCACAGCTACCTATAAAAGGCCAGCCATACATCAGTCCAGTGAGTAGCTTTCCCTGGATGCCTTACTCATGTCAGTGTCTTGTGCTCTCTCCCAGAGTCAGATGGCTCCGGCCATACTCTTTGAGAAGCCACCAGCCTAATCCAGCTTAAACGCCTATAGCCTCCACCATCGGCACTCCTCAACTTGTTCGGACTGACCGTTGCTGCACATCCACTGCACTCTCACATTTTTCGACTCACCTGCTACAATGGTTACTCAGCTACTCAGCACCTGTATGAACTTGGTAACAGACTACATGCATCCTCTGTAAATTATGAAGGCACAGATGGTTAAAACTAAATGCAGAATTGGTCTATTTTCAAAAGAGTAAGAACTTTCACAATAAAAGAACTTCCAGTTCAGTCAATAGATTATTTCTATGAAGAAAGCTAATCTGCACAACATGTGACTACACAGGATGCTTACAGTACCAAATGTTTACCAGAGTGTTTAATGGCTCATTAATCAAGGTGTTTTTTATTTGTGTTCATGAATCAGCTGAATCAGCTGTGATTCAGCTGATTCAGTCGGTCAGTTGTTCCAGTACTCACTGTTTTGATAGGAACAAACATTACCACTCATTTGACTTGTACCCTTTTTGGACTTGTGCATAGACCCAAGTTTCACTGGGAGTGATTGGAATGTGTGGATTGTATGCTCATTTAATCCATTCTGAGGTACAACCTCCTCTTATGATGACTGGTGCACCTCTGAAAGGGGCACACCCTCATGACAAACTGCCAATGACAGAAACAGGATGGAATATAACTGTATAACTGGTAGTATAATTTGTAAATCCATTGTTTATTATTAGTCTAAGATTATGTCCCTGTGAATAAGTTGTTACTGTAGAAGTTATGACAGGTTATATGTACCTGTAATATTATAGAAGTGCAAATATCAGCAGGATAATGATGCAAGGCAAACCCTTCTGCCTTTAAAATAATACTTTAATCTAAATCAAATTAAACTAAAAATGGCATCCCAAAGCACTGACTTAAACCTTATAGTTCAGGAGTTTGAAGTATTTTTTTAATAACATGTACAGAGGGGCACAAAAAGGTAAAGTATTCACACTTGAACAGTTGCTATTTATGCCCCTTTTTGAATTTAATTATAGCAGCAATGTGTAGTTTTATGTTTCCTCTAAAGATGTCAGTAGTCGCACCATCCTTTATGCTATCATGCGACAATCAGACGAGAAGCAGGTATTTTTAGGTGCAAAGTTGGGAACTGCATCTTTTTTGAACTGATGCTTCCCCAACATTGAGGATGGTGTAACAGACTTGGAGGAAAGCACTATCTACCCCTGCTGCTTGTTACAGACATGTGGCCAGGACTGGCCAGCGTCACTATGATTGATGTGGGAGTGTGGGTATGCCAACCTCCTGAGATACTTCTGTCAATCTGCTTTCTAGACTTTTTAGCATCATCTAGGAATCAAACTCTCTGGATAATAGGGCGAGTCTGTTGTGCCACTGGGGATCTCAGCTAATTATTTTATCTGTATAACCTTACTATTGATTGATTGGTTGATTCAGACAATGCACAGATATTGTCTAGATGTTCTGCATACAACAAAGGATGGCGAACTAAAATACTATAACACTATAACTATGATCTTTAGTGAAGCCACAATTTAGTTCTCAGATACTTTTTGACTAGATTGATTTATTTAGTTATTTAACATAATCTGTTTTGGGGAAATTTTTTTTAAACTTGAAATTCATACATTTTGAAATGGGTTTAGGTGTCCAAACACTTTTTGTGACTCTTGTATAGAGAGAATTATTAATTAATTGGTGCTCAACCATAAATACTTATGTCACATAATTCTGATATTACAGTACAAAAGAGAATATGATCAAAATGTAATATTGCTTTATTATATCAAAAATAGCCTGGTACATACATAATTCATAATACAGTACAAATGATATCTCTTCTAACTGATCTTAAGAGTGTCTCGACATTAGCATGGATATTAAATGCACAAGAATATAGAGACAATAGTAAACCAGAGATTTAGTACAGGGTGTCCCAAAAACATTTGACATCATTTTGTAGTCTAACAACACAGCCAATTCAATTCAACGCAAATTACTGAGGTGCTGGAGAATGTTACACAAGATGTGCTACAGAGTGTTTGACAGGAGCTGGACTACCGACTTGTCGTGTGTCACATCACAGATGGTGTGCATATTGAACATTTGTGAAATTGGTATCCGTTTGAATATGTGATTTGGAATTTTAATGAATATTTTTTTTTCAACATGAAGTTCATTTAATTTCATTTGCCTAGGATATGTAGTTACTCAGATATTCATATTTCAAATAATGTAAATTTTTTTGGGACACCCTGTAGTGTTCATTTAAATGCATAATAACCAGTGTTGGGGGACGTTACTTTTTAAAGTAACTAATTACATTACAAAATTACTGTCTTTAAAAAGTAATCAGTTACATTACAGCGTTCCTTTCTGATAAAAGTAACTAGTTAGAGTACTTTTCCATGAAAACTCTTTTGTGATTCCTCATGCATGTTGTTTTTCGTCAAGACCTTTATAATTATTCTACCATCATCACTCAGCGAAGTTTGACCCATAATCTGTTAGCTACTAATACACCTATCTCACCTACATGGTTTCGCACGGTGGCCGTACCGTAAGTACGGTTCATCATGATTCACCGCGAGTTTTTCCGGCCGTCGGTCCTCGCATAGTCAAACCGCATAGGTTAGCTAGGGGTATAACAGCAGGAATAACAGAGAGGTGCGGGTTATCGGGGGCGGGGCTTGTAGGACGACTTTCACACACACACACACACACACACACACACAAACACACACAATAACGGATTGGGAATGACTGCTGTCCTGCTCACGGATTACATTTTTGAAAAAGTAATTAAGTAACTGAGTACTTAAATGACGGACCTAAAGCGTTAGATTACTCGTTACATCAAAAAAGTAATCCAAGTACTCTAACGTGTTACACCCAACACTGATAATAACAAGAACAATGAAAAAAGAGATGGTTATATTATTTCCATAAAATCCATTTCAGAAAACAGCAGGTAATGTTAGCAGGTAAAGGGGTCGCCACATTGGAATACCCAGTCCACACTACAACTTGGCACAGGTTTTACGCTGGATGCCCTTCCAGACACAACCCTCCCATTTTATCCGGGCTTGGGAGCGGCACTGCAACCAGTGGCTGGGGTTTGGGCACTGGCTGGGAATCGAACCTCGGCCTTCCGCATGGCAGGCGAAACACCTACCCCATATTTTCTATATTGGGTATAAGTTTATAAAATTATGTGTAGTATACAGGTAAAAGATCAAGGTTACATGTGATTTGAGAACAGCCTTCATAGATGCTGAAAAGATATACATTTAAAAACACTTCAGTTTTAAGGGGTTATTAGAAATGTTGTAGTGATCATGAACTGTATTTGCTCTAATTGTAATTTTTTTTTACCTGATAAAGAGTGCTTCCACATTTGTAAATAAAAAGGGTTCAAAACTTTTTATTTGTAACTATAATCTAAATATGCTTTAGGCCTTCTTCTGCACTGCATACCTCACTTCCCCTACACCACTGTTGTGCATGCTGAGCTTTCTGATTATAACATTGTTTGATTATAGAACCTGGACTCTGAAACCAAGGTTTGGTTTAGAGCTCAGGGTGACCTTGTCATCATGCACATGCAGGTACAGATTAGGTTCTTCCACTAAACACAGGCTTCCATATTCTCCATTATCCTCAGCCCATTTGAACAGGAATCTGTTGCTGAAAATGTCAGACTCATCCTTTGGCTGTAACTGCAAAAATGGGATTAAAAATCATAAACTTAAATGAATTTCAGTGCTACACAAAAGTCTGCTTAATATAGATCTATTTTTAAATAATACCAAATCAGTTTATGTTGGTAATTTACCCTGATATAGACCTTTTGCTCCGAGTCCCTCTCCACGGCGAGAAAATACTCCTTGTCCTGCAGCTCAAAGCAGAATGCCATGTGGATATTTCTTTGTTTATTAATTACTCTGTACAAATGCACTGAACCATGGAGAGACATGCAACATCACTGTCAATATCAAAATATCAGATATTATACTTAATAACTTTTACAAACACACACAAACAAATAGGATCCGAACTTACTCTTTGATTTCTTTCCGTCACGGACTCGAAGCTGTGAATTTTTAAAAACTATTTGATAAGCTCTTCCTTACGATGTCTTTCTTACTGGCTCAATGTGGGCAGTTTTTCCACCGATGACCTCCAGGTATGCGTTCATTCTCTCTGGTTTAGGAGTGGGTCCCATATTTTAAGTGAACTAGGGATGAAATGATATGCTTTTTAAGGAATAGTGTCAAGACTTGGGTCTGAATGTCACTTGTAAACTGTAACTAAGTTGACACCTGAGCCTTAACATGTAAATGCTATTAATGTAGTTTGATTGACTGGTTAGATTTAATCTTGGGCTACAAAAATCTAAATAAATGTAATTGTTCTTAAAGTCCAATTGTAAACCTTAAAAAATTAATATTAAACGTTCACAACATTAAGACTCTCCTGAAATAGAAACTAAACTATTTCTTAGGTGAAAAGAAATAATTAAATATTCAGGCTGGAATTGCAAGACAAACAGACCCATTAAAATGTTAGAGCCAACATCACATTAAGCTCTCTCTCTCTCTCTGCCCCATAAAAAGATGTAAAATAAAACATCTGTATTTCCTTATATTGTACACCAGCTTATAAAATTACTTAAGAATTTATACCATTAATGCACCCAACATGCTATATGTTTTGAAAATAGATTTTATGTGAGAGCGTCATGCAATACATGACACAAGACTGACCTGACTTGAAGAAGAGCCAGTGCTTGATAGACTGCTGCACTGAAGGGTGCCAGGTATGCAGTATTTATACCCTGAAAACCAACCCAGTGGCTGAGAATAACCAGCTCAATAGCATTTCTCAGCCTAGGCCCCTCCCTAATACAGTCACTGCTTTATCTCTGGGTTTAAAATTAACAAGTGCTATTTCGCATATACTGTAAACCCAAAGTGCTTTTTTTATAGGTACAAATCAAGAGGGTTTGTGATACAGGATATCAGGCATTTATAATGTAATTTACAGAAATACTGTAAGTCATACCTTGTTAAGTTATCTGCTGCAGAGTTTTTTAATGGTTAAAACCATAGTTTGAGTCATCAGTGTTATTTTTTTTTTTTTAGGTCTAGGCTGTTACAGTACCTTTCCCAAAAATGCTTCCAGAATAAAATTACTAATTACATAATGTATGTTAATTATCAGTTTGACTATCATATCTCCAGCATTAAAATATATGAAGGAGCACATGTGCAAACATATGCTTCTGCATATATCTGAATATATTTGGCCATGCACAAAACAATCGATCAATCAATCAATCAATCAATCAATCAATCAATCTTTTTTCTGTTTCTTTAAGGCCAAAAGTATTGGAACACCTGATCATCATATCCATATCTCAGCCTTCTTCAAACTGTTGCCGCAAACTTGAAAGCACACAACTGTATATCAGAGCACTCGAGTTTGTGACTTAATCAAATTGATTGAATGACTAAATGTAGCTATATTGTGAAAAAAGACTTTCTGTGATTATGACGACAGTGTGTGTGTGTGTGTGTGTGTGTGTTTGTGTGTGTCTTTTTTTATTTTACGATTTTTTTGAAAAATAAGTTCAGGTTAATTATTTAGTTTATTTATTTTGGGCTACATTCTCCTCAGCAGTGCGGTTCCCCATCTAGTGACGTATCATCACACACAGAGAGTGGCATCATACGTGATGACAGAAAAATGAAAACATTATTTACAGAATGTTTACAAAAAAGAAATAATAAATAAAAAAATTAAGACTCTGGACTACATCAAACATTGTAAGAAACCTGAAAACATAAACAGCCAAGTTTGGTGATTTAGCATCATAGTCATGTTTAGGTTTCTGTTGCATAATTTTATATTAGTATATAATATTATAATATCAGATAATATTAGAATTTTATATAATTATCCAATGCAGTTGGTACTAGCAGATTTTTTGGCAGTGATCCTGAGTAATGATTAGACAGCAGATGTGTTGTAATAATGAGAAAGCGAGTTTGTGTACAGCTGAAAGTGATACTGTTGTTGATCAGCAGTTTATTCTAAAAACAGGTTGCTTTTAGGGGCGTGGCATATAAACACTTCTGTAAAAATGAGCTTTTGTGAGCTCCGACACAACCAATAATAAAAACATATAGTATTTTATTATTATTACTATTATTATTGTTATATAAATAAAAGAAAGATGTTGTCTATATATTGGTCAGAACTCACTCTTTTAATTATACGTTTACATTTCATACTGTCTGTCTGTATGCATGGCAACAATGAAAAAAGTACAACTTAACGTAAACAAAGCGTAAGATACTCAACCTTGCAAAATTTGATTTCTTTGGATTAATAAGTTAGGCAGAGAGTTCTGTTGAACAGAATGGTAGACAGTGGGCTTCAAACCTGAAAAGATCACTGATTGCATTACAGCTGATCAGTTTATTTTAAGGTTTAACCTTTTAACTCTTTCTACAAAACTCTTTTCCAGTCAATGATGGGCACTTACAGTACGCTAGCTTTAATAGGGGATTCCCAGTGGTGCATTGGGTAGCTTTGGTACCTTACAGCACCACATTCCATGGTTTGAGCCTGAGCTTGGGATAATTTATTTATAAGAGTTTCACATGTTTATTTCATTTGTCTTAGGGTTCTCTCACAGATAGAAAGACATATAGGTAGGTGGATTGTTAATACTAAATTCAGGCAACATATTGCTATCTCAAATCGTTTCCAGAATGTATAAGGCCACATATATTTGACAGGATACAGTCGCCCTGAAAAATAAAATAAAATTAGTCCACCATGCTGAACTGAAGTCAGGAATTTCAACTTTAATTTAAGAGGTTTGACACAAGTCTGGCATTAACCATTCAGGAATTACAGCCATTTTTCACACACACACACGCACACACACACACACACATATATATTTTGAAGGGCTCATAAATAATGGGACAAATTGCTGATAAGCATTTGCATGGCCAGGTGCATGGTATGTTCCCTCTTTACTCCATGACTATTTTATTCTATGTATCTATCTATCTATCTATCTATCTATCTATCTATCTATCTATCTATCTATCTATCTATCTATCTATCTTTATTAGTGCTGTCAATCGATTAAAAATTTGGATGTAGTTAATCAGTCTGTGATTAATCACAAGTTTAAAATATACTCATATTTACTTGTATTGTGCAATGTTGAAATAAGGAAATGCATGACAAATGGTTAAAGTAAATTGATTATGCAGTTTTATAATATGTCAAAAATTAAATATTTATCAAATGTTGAATTTAAAATCTATAAAATGGGACTGGCACTGCATGTAGTGGCTGCGTGGTATGGGGTGTGGCAACATACCAATGACAGGGCTCAAACCAGAATCCTCAGATCTGAAGATTAACAACCTAGAGCCTTAGCCACCACTATCACAGCCTACATTTAATGTATGTGTGTAAAAAAATAAAAAAATAAAAAAAAAAAAAAATAAATAAATAAACATATACAGTATATTCAATTCAATTTTATTTGTATAGCGCTTTAAACAATTGTCATTGTCGCAAAGCAGCTTTACACAATCAAAAGAATTATTTAAGTTTGTATGGAATGTGAGTGTGTAT
>JAOVVB010244659.1:0-21378 GCA_028570985.1 Heterobranchus longifilis | reverse complement strand
GGGTCGTCAGTAATACACAATTTATATCAGTATGTGATTTTAGATTAATAGTAATTTCTAACACAGATACAAGATGTTTTTGCGATATGTGTAAAAAGTAGCCAAAGTAAATAAATGGGAAAAAGCTCTAAATCATAGTTAATTGTTAAAATAAGTTTATTAAGTACTCTTTAGTTCGACTGACTTGGTCAGAAGTAGGAATAATAATGTCATTTATGTTATTTATGTTAATAATGTTCTCTTGTGGGGACTGATCTCACAAACTGATACAACTGTTAAATAGTATCTCACACTTCTTTTATGAATATTTGCTGAAATATTCCAAACTTAGTGGCTCTCAGAGTTTCTCACAGGCTTTCATCTTTGTCTATCCTCCACAGTAGCTGTTAATAAGAAGTCGTTTCATGTGTGTAAGTTATATAAAGTTCCTGTCTGCAGTCATTTTAGAATGAACGGATGTATTTACAGAAAGCTTAAAATATGTTAACTGTACAAGGAAAAACCACAAAAATCAGTTCAAATGTCTTCCTTAAACTAGAAGTTTGACAAACAAACTTAATTTTCAATAAGCACTGCCTCCAAGAAACTCTTCTGTGCAGAAGTTCGATATTTCACAAACACATTCAAATAAGAAACAAGCAACTTTCTGAATAAGAATTGGGGAGGAAAAAGAGTAACAGAAAAAAATGTGAAATTCAGCTAAAAAACTATCTTGTACATCTTTCTCTCTTTGTTTAATAAACTGGTGTTGTTAAGTTCTGGATTTTGAGAGAGAGCATATCTAATTTTAGACCTTATTAACTCATCAGCGTCAGTGGAAACTAATGTTTAGAAGAAGGCACCGTTGCTTGTGGTCTTTTGTTGTTGTGTCTCTTTTCATTATATGCTCTCTAAGGGACCCTCGATTTGAAATGAGACATACGCTATGTAGTTGAGAGGGTGGAAAAAAAAAACCCTCTGACGTCGATGAAGTACGACATGTGCTAAAAGCAAAAATCTCTCAGCAGTAACCTGGTAACAAACACCACGCACCGGAGACAAAATAAAACAGTGAGATGTAATACAGAAAAGCAGTACTTTATAATGGAGTTCAGCAACTGTTGAATAGCCCTAAAGAACAAAATTCAACATAAAGAGCAGGGACAGTGCTGATTATGGCAAGTTTAATTCCAATAATCACACTACATTTAAAAAAAAAAAAAAAAAAAAATCTAAGACCATTACTCTGCCATCAGGTAACAATTACTGTGTTCCCTCGCAGAGGACACATATTACAGAACAGTATGTGATACACTCACATGAGCATTACCACAACTGTTTCATCACACTCAGAAAACTACAAAAGAGGACTAGTGGCGACCCTTTTTCACTAAAAGCCCAGAGGAAAAGGAGTCCTTGTCCTACAAAAAAGGGGCACTTTGAAACCCAGCATGTTGCTGGAAACAGAACCATTAATACTGCTTCACTCACAGTGGCAAGAGAAGACTTTTCAGACAACTCTCACCAGTCTACTCCAGAGTTATCAATGTTAAAGGGATAGTTTGGATCTTTTGAAGTGGGGTTGTATGAGGTACTTATCCATAGTCAGTGTATTACCGACGGTAGATCGCGGTCGGCACGCCTCCCAGTTTGAAGAAGCAGACAGGAGGACAGACACGGAAGCTTATGTACTGCTGTGGACGGGGCCACACAGAAAAATGTGTTTTAGTCACCTAAAAAAAAATCAATACCAGTTTAAGAGTACGCTGTATTTAGGATATTTTCTCTGCTTTAACTTGGGATCAGACGGTCCGTTCTGACGGGAACTGAAGCCACCAGACTCCTTTGACAAAAACAGTAATTTTACCTCACAGAACGCAGAAGTTGCTGGTCTACAGCTGCCTCGATCGGTTTGTTTGTTTGTTTTATTAGTTCCTAATCCTTTTAAAACACCAAAGTCACACAATAACACAAAAAAACTCATCGATCGAGGAAACAGTAGACCAAGAACTCACGTGTTTTGTAAAGTAAAATTACTGTTTTTGTCAAAGGAGTCTACTGTAGGTAATACACTGATTATGGATGAATACCTCATACAAACCCCACTTCAAAAAATGAGAACTATCCCTTTAAGATGAGGAAGAGGAAAGTAACAACAAATTAAATGAACTGGAGATTTAACACTATGTTTCTAACTTCATGAAAGAGTACATAAGAAAGTACTACTAAAGGTACTTACTGTACAAGTGAAACCATATAACTGTAAATGACATTATCAGAGGCATTCTTGTGGCTATAAAGAAACCCTTCTCTCTGTTTTCTCTATAACATTTGTGAGACATTTATTTTTAACTTGTCCTACTGCACCAGTCTGAAAATAGATGCTGGTGTTGTACGGAGCAGCGTGTTTGTTTTGACTATATCAACACAAGTGAACTCCGGAGCTGACCTGGCCTGAAACACAGGCCCAAAGGTTAAATGTCTGCTCTCAGGTATACAAAACACACTGCGCACGGGAAACAGGAAGTCGCCCGTGTGTTTATACGAGCCCCAAATGAAGAGGCCGTAACAGGATTTCAGAAACACACATTAACGTCTGCCCATGCTGTTACTTCACCATCCTCTGCAGAGCAGCGTCACGGAGAACGTACATATCTATTCATTTAAATAAAATGCTCAAGGTACAGTAATACCATCATACTTAATATAATCTGCAATACTGTGTGTGACCTACAGTAAAAAATAAAAATATAGAAAATCATTTTAATATCACTCCAATAAATCGCTGGAGTCCAAAAGTGCACGTACTTTTTTTTTTCTGTAATATTAAAAATGGGCTGGCAGAAAATTTCACATATATTGAAAAGCCCTGAAAAATCAACATCAACCCAATAAGTCTATGTCAACAGCAATGACATTTGATTTAGCTTAAAAAGGATTTCTCATCACTGCTGCTGTGAGCTCTATGGTGATGAAATATCAAAAAGGAGAATATAGTAATATGATGATGGCATCGAGAGGAGAAAGACTGAAGTAGATAAATAATGGCAAAGAGCTGGAGGTTGGATATTAAGTGTAATCGGGACTCGACGGTAAAGTCACCGAGCCAATATTAATTAATGAAAACTTTTGAAATAGCGGCATTTATCCTAAATAGCCTCCTTTGCACCTACAGCATGCTGCAGACACCATCCACAGATCTCAATCAGATGTTTGATTGAAATATAAAAGCTCTAAATTCAGATTTTGTTGTTACATTGAAACAGCTGCTCTCCCTTTCTGAGCCACTGTAAATAGACCGGCAAATTATAGATAATGATTCAGATAATTACATACAAAAAAAATGAGCAATTTGACCAGTCAGACAATAAGAAATCATGGATATTTCCAACCAGAATAACGACTTGTCATGGGTGTAATCTTCCCCAGATACAAAATGTTTAATTAACTTGCTATTCTAGAAATGGCAGCTCGCTAGTTTATAGAGAAAAAGAAGAAATAAAACACACAAGATGTTTCTCTGAAGACCTGAAACACTAACCAGAAACTGAAACGGAAAGATTTAGTTGGTTAGAAAAAGGGGAAAAAAGAGATTTGTCTAAATACTGTATATTAATGTTTTAATGGAACTTATTTTAGTTTTTGTGAATTCTTTTTTTTTTCCTTTTTACAAAACCTTAAGGATAAAACAGTTTTCTAACAGAAAAACGTAATTCGCATATTTTATTAATTATTAAAAATTAATCGATAATCAATTGTTAAGGCAGACGACTATCGATTCAAGAAATGTACATCACTACTTCTGTAGCAGCTGCTGCTGCTGCGGTAGTCGGCCAATTACACGTCGCATTAAATCGAAGAACGCTTGCGGTGATTGGCTGCAAGCAAAACCATACAAATCAAAAAGGATCAAATGCAGGTATCGTTTGACTGGAGAAGTTTCAACACTACTCGGTGCCGAGTTATTCCGGTCGATACCGTAAAGGTATCGAGTACTGATACCCAGGCCGAGATATGAGCATTTGCAGTCGCTTCTTCTGTGTTTACTGCACATTGAAGATAATACTGCAGACGGGTGCAGTGCATCAGATTCACAGCCACAAGTCAAAGGAAGAAGAGGAAACCTAAACTCAGATGACGTACTTCTCTAAATCTTTTTTACGCAGTTATTCTCTCAACATACGGACAAACAGACTGAGCAGCAGCCTTGTTTAGATTTTGCCGATGAACCTCAACACAAAGTAAGGTGGTCGCATCAACAGGTACTGAGTTTGGTGGAAGTGATGTCATTTACGTTTCTGTCTACAGCAAGTTCAGTTTATTTAGAACAAACGGACAAAGAAATCCGAAAATAGCATCAGAAGCACAAGACAAGAAACTACTAGTGTCTGCTCGGCACATGGCACAAGGACAGAAGATCTTCAGAAATGCATGAAACCGCATTAACACTGCCAACTTTGACTGGTGTCATATAATTATCCAAACTACAGCTCAAACCCAACAACAAAAACATCAGTGTAATTCCTGTATGTATCTAGTCCTCACTGACAAACACATCGTCTGTGACTACTTCATCACAAAAGGCCACTTGTGTTTCGCCAGTGAAACGCTTTTAATGTGAAGGTGCAGCAGCAGGAAATGTTCAGTTAGCATTAGCAGTAATTTAATTAATGTCAAATACAAGTCGAGTCTTGAAAATCACAAACAAATAAAGGCTGCCCCAAATAATGGCCCAGGGGAAAAAACAAGGGTGGCTGTCGTATTTGTTGCCAACTAAGCATAATGTATATTTCAATCGCTTTTAATTTAATAAATCCAACAATAATCATACTATTTTCAACACCTTGTTGTTCTGTATTACTCATCTAAAGTGTTATTGTCCGATCAAACAGAGAATTAGAAATAAAGGCCTTCTAATACAAGTCTGCTTCAAAAAAGGCCTCTGCAATTCAAGTAAATAAAAGCTGCGGTCAGTATTCGAATTTGGAATATTCTTTCACTGTCCTAATGTTTTTTTCCCAAAACTGTATGGGATTAACATACAGTGGGCATGTCTGTAAAGGGAGATTTGTGGGTACCCATAGAACCCATTTTCATTCAGATATTTTGAGGTCAGAGGTCAAGGGACCCCTTTGAAAATTGCCATGCCAGTTTCCCCTCACCAAAATGTACTTTGGAGCGTTAATTAGCCCCCTTCTCCACAAGCTATGACATTTACAAAGGATTCCTTAGGTCGTCTAGTTTTATGATACCAATATCTTCACTCTAGCATTAAAACGGAGTCTGCCACGACCTTTTAAAGACAGCAATGTCCGCCGAGATCAAAGCATAACACAGCTATGTAATACTGTCTACTGCATTAGAGAACATGGTGGCAGTGACAGTTTCCCCGTGTGCAAGCCAGAGCCTCATTTGACCGTCCTGTTATGTTTCTGTGCCACAATTATAAATACACACTCAGGACAATCTGCCTCTGCTCCTCAGAGTAGTCTCACCACTGTGCTTTGATATTCAAGGATTTATGCTTACTGTTAAAACAAACACAAACAAGCTGCACAACACACTATCCTCGACAGACTTCAGAGTTGAAAGAGTTCTGATCTACTAAATATTTGCATGGCTGAAGCTCATTCCTCACAGGAATATTTGATCAGAAAATCTGCTGGAGAATCAGACGCATTATTTAAAATGCAAATTGTGTTTTTGTTCATGTAAAGTTGATGCATCACAATGGGAATGCCAACACAAAAGAACAAGTAAAACAAAAACATTCAGAGCTACATGAAAAAAAAACTAGAAATATGTAGCCTGTCTCTGTTTTAATCTGAGGAATATCTCTGATCTCTAACCTGTCCAGGTGGAAGTACGTATATTTGTCGAAAATGTATAAAAACAACAATAAAATTACATTTTTATACATATCACTGTCTATTTTTCAGAAATGTGTATTAAAATGAGAGCCCTCTTTGAGTAAAATGAAATCCCCTTATTCTCTCTAATCAAATAAAGCATCTGATTTATTCCATTTTGGACGGTTTTCTGTTCATTTTTTCTTCTCATGCTCTTTCATCTCTCATCCCACCCCCCCCCCCCACTCCACCCGTTCCCCAGCAGCCTCCATTTCCAGTGAGCTACCAGCAGGAGGATAATTGATCAATCATGCTAATTGAAGAGTCTGGACAGCTAGCCCACCATAGCAGATGTGCCAATTTGCATTCATTAAGATAGAAATGAGTCTTAATCACTGCTCAGCCTTTGATTGACAACATAAACATCCCCTGTCTGAAACTCCTGGTGCCCATTCGGCCCAAAGCACTGTAAGGGGCTCATTCCATAACTGCCAATAAAATCTTTGCTTTTTTTTTTTTTTTTTTTAAATGCCTAAGTCTCTGAAAATGCATTTTTAAAGCACAGCAGCTTAATGCATGGATTATTGGTAATATAATAAAATACAGAATATGGCACATGACAAATCAAATCCTTAGTTGTGATGATTGTGTAGCAGAGAGACACTACAGGCAATTACTTTTCAATTTTGAGATTTTGTTTCAATAACATGTCTTCTTTCAGACTCGTGGAAAGAAAACATCCAAAATACACATTATGTGTTTATTTTACTTTGTCTATTTGTGTCCTAGATTCACTGAAAAACAAAACAATTATTGTCTTTATGTAAGAAATCAACTGAGGAAGTTTCACGGTGATATCTATTAGTTAAGCCTTTTAACCTATTCACCTGTAATTTTACAAACCATATATTTAAAGGCCATTTTCTCAAAATGAGTTTTTCTCAAACGCTCAGCCAGAAATCTCCACTCCAGTAGCACTTACAGACACCAAACTGTCCAGTTTGATCCCTATCTATATTCTGAAGGTTTTTACAGCGGGCTTTGTTCATATATCATTTTTATACAACATTTTATTCCTAAAAATATTGCAAAAATAGTTTTTTTATGGCTGTTGACAGTGTTTTCTGATTTATGAAGTCATAAAATGAGGTATCCAAAATCCCACATTCCAACATTTGACTCTAATATCAACAAAATGAAACAAGAATTTTGAATCTGGCTTCATCAAAAGTTCAGATTTCTGTTGTGGAAATACAAATTAGCACATATTTAATAAGATAATGTCTAATTTGCATTTTTAAACATAACTTTTCAGAAAACGTGTAATACAAAGAAATATTGTCTTAATGTCAGTAATCAGCTGGGGAAGTTGCATGGTGATATGTAGTCGTTAAGATTTTTACCCTATCCACGTGTGATGTCTCCCCTTGAGTCACTGTGAAACCTGCAAAGGGCAGTCGTGAAATCCACAGACAAAATAGATTCAGAAGAAAACACAGGGCTTGGCATTCAGTAATGGTCAAAATTTACATATCTTATTGAATGATTAATACTGCTCCATTTATAACAAGAGCTGATAGAAATCATGAGATAAAACCTAATAGAAATTACCTGATCATTTTATGCTCATTTCCTCTCACTGTCGTGGTCTTGTGAGAGGGGGCGTTCCTTCATAAATAGAGAGGGAATTGTCTGTTTTTCCCCCAAGTCACATTAACAATGGCCGCCCCTCTTTATTATGAGGAAGATAAGCAGAATTTCCCTATGAATGATCTTTGTTTACTCTCACAAATCATCGGGGTAAAAGGCATAAAAAGGAGCAGTGAAAAGTCAGTGCTTTGCATATAGTGCAGTCCATTTATTTACAATTACGAGGCATTTGACAAAAATTGCATTCTTGGAATTGGGTTAAAGCCTATTCACAGCCCTGATTTTATAAGATTACAATTAAGTGTTGATTTAATGCCTGCAAACCTGATTAATCTTAATCTATACCATATACCGTAATTGTTTTGAATTGCTCAAAGAGTGGAGAGATAAACGTCAAATGATGCCTGTGAAGTTACGATCTGATTTCAAGGTTCCTCCCGCAGACACAGGGATCTTTCTGTGTGCCGGAGAACGGTGTGAGGTTATAGCGGAGCATGAGCAAAATCTCATTAGCTCCACCAGCGGAGAGGGGAGGAAGAGTAAATATTATTAGATTAATCTAATGACCAACGGCAGCATTTGGATTTGTGGCATAAACAGAATTCAATAAGAAACACAATAGGAACAACGCCATAAAACCTCCAGTCATGAAAACGCTGCTTGGTTCACAATAACACAACCACATTAAATACGACATTTATTTCCGAGGAGAAATGACTGCATGTTGATGAGTATGATCTTGAGACAGGAGTGTGTTATTCTTCTGCATTACAAAAGAATAAAGATATCAAAATACTTTATTTTTATTTTATTTTTATGTTTTTCTATGAATGGGAACCAGTTTACTTTCAGTTGAAGTGGCAGGTTTAGTATTTTACACACCAGGCCTGAATATCCGTTAGTTGGGTCCGTATTTGGTTTTAATTTTGGGATTCGGATATTGTTTTTTTCCCCAATACTAGAATAACCGAATCCTTAAAAATAATGTCCATAATTAAACTGAAAGACAAGTGTTGTAGCACAGTGTTTCCATTTCAGCTCAGAGTGAGACTCTGTTGCTGTTATAGAGCATCTTTGTTTTCACCGAGGGCAGTGCTACACACACACACACCCACACACACACACGGTGTGGAGCAGAGAGAAAGGTGCAGTCGGCAGACTGCTAACTTGTTGCTCTTGCTACAAATAATAGCTGCTCTGTTTTAACAATATTAGACTGAAAAAACAAGCATGCAGGCTGAAATTCACCGTGCAGTTTTGTCGGGATTAAGCTATGAGCAGTAGCGCTTGCTGCTAGGCTAATTTATGCAGCGCTATCCCATCTATCTCGAGTTATAACCGACCAGTCTGATGTGTGTAGTTGTTTGTAGCAGCCTGCTGGTGTTTTCAGGCCATTCACCAGGCCTCTGGCTCAAAAATGACATGGACAAAATGAGTAGGGTTTATCTCTGCAACTACAAGTTATATATGACTAATCCTGGTGTCATAATAAAGGTAACACTTGTGGGATTTCTGCAGAGGTGTTAGCATCAGTATAAATGTTACTGGGTCAGAGTAAGTGAAGACGGAACACATCATCAATGAAAGATTTCATTTCTTCAGAATATTCGGGACCAAGAGCGAGTGTTGTGATTCTTTACTATACGATTTTTTTACTAAGTAAATAAGAACATCCAACAAAAACTCAAACAATGATGTTCCACCTTAATACTGTTTACAAATGTCTAAAAAATGACACACAGGAGAATGCATAGAAAGAGAGATTCCATACAACAGTTCACCTGATGTGTTGGTATGATTAGGACCATCAACACATGCAGACGCAGAAACAAAGCGCACACACCAACACACAGAACAATCTGAGCCTACTGCTCTGCTTTGGACTGCGAGCCAAGTTTGAGACAAAGTCCATAGCCCTCCGCTGGGTTATCAAACTGTGGCCCAGGCATGCATCCATCTGTGGAAAACATGGAGACTGTTCTCCCACACTGCACAGCTCAGCCTTTATCTACAGATGGTACTACTGAGCAGGAATGTGACCTTTGATTTAGTTTCTCACACGGAACGAGTGTCCCAATGAAAACAGGAGAGGGTTTTTCTGGCCTCGCAAACTGGACAAATGAGCACATGATTGTTTGCATGGCAAAGATTGGTTTAACACAATTTAAAAATTTAGATAAGTGTCCAGTGTAAGTGTCCTCATGTGAGGCCCATTTCACTAGATAAATGGGGGGAGGGGTGGATTCTTCCCATCGATACAAAGGCACCAGCTCCTCCGTGTAGTGTACAAGCATGTGTGCAGCTGTAGCAAAGCTGAAAAAAGGAAGTCAGGAAAATAAGTTCCAGATAAGGATTTCTCTTAAGATATGGTCGACTCATATCTCCGCACACAGATTATCAACCACCTCCGACACCGGCTCTCTGACCAAGTGAATAGTGGGGTTGTGTGGTGATGCTGTGAAGTGGACGGGGTTGGTTACTTCTGCTCTGCTTCCTCACTTCTGAACCTTGACCATGTAGCCAGCAGGCAGAGGGAGATTTGTGCATATCTGCAGAGATGCTGGCCGAGTGAGCGGGGACAACAGCGGCTTGTTCTCGCCTTTTGTGCAGCCGGGCAGCTTCCTTGAGAGTAGCCAGAAGGGCTAAGTGGGAAATCAGCATGGGACCACTGTTGCTACATTATGCACAATGTACATTCCAATTACACCACGCTGTTAACGTAAACATGCACCGGCAGACCACAGATATATGTGATATAAAGGGGAATGACCCCACTGCAGTGTTGGGAGGGTTACTTTTAAAACGTCTATTCCACTACAGATTACTGATTACATGCTCTAATACGTAATTTGTAACATATTCCATTGGATTACTCAAATTAAATAACATATTCTAAATACTTTAGATTATTTCTGGAATACTTGGAGCTCATTTGTGTGGCTCTTTCCAAAAACACATTCCTGACAGTGTCCTGGCTGTGCGTCTCCTCTGCCATTGTCGTGTAGCAGGTGCACTGCACGTGCACAAGATGTTGCACTTTAAAAAAAAAATCTGTTTATGGGAAATGCGTGCCTCATATTTTAATGAAACAAAAAAAACTAGAAGGGCACCCGGAGAGCGCAGACCTCCGCCAGTCATGCTCTCTCTCGCATTGTTAACAAAAGCGCAAAATAATTTGTGTATCTGCCCTTCCACCAAGTTTCATGAAAATCAGGCGCATAGTTTTTCCGTAATCCTGCTAACAAACAGACAAACAAACCTAAACAAAAACAAAACATCCTTGGCGGAGGTAATAAAGTAATCCCCTCTTCTTAAAAACAGTAACTGTAGTCAGAAAACCACCAATTTAAACTGTAACAGAATACAGTTACTCATATTTTGTATTTTAAGGATGCAGAGACGTCATAGGACGTTATTGCGTTCGCTTGTTTAAAATAAGACAGCTTCCAGAGTCACGGCAAAAACAAATTTGTGGTCACTGTTACGTAAGTAAGGAATGTGTCCATGTATTTTTTATGCAGGTGAGTCCCTGCTCTGCTCCGAGGGCCCCTGATGGAGGAGTGACTGCATGAGTCTACTGGATGCCAGAGCACTCTTCTGCAGCTCTGCCAAGCAGGTAATTCACAAGCAGCAGCAGCATGAATAAAAGATAATGGGCCACAGCTGACTCCTTTATGCTGCATGTAATTTCACTAATTCCTCCAAGTGAAAGTCTTTTTCCAAAGCTACGATTCTTGAAATTTTTCAATCTCACACATCTTAAACTCGTAACGTCTCTTAATTGGGCATCAGTAATAAAAAAATGCTGTATGTTTTAGTGGGCAGGTGGCAGTAAAAACACCATGCAGCAGTCTGCATTGTCTACTAAAAAGTGCAGATAAAGCTAATCTAAGGGTATTTCAAATAAGAGCTATAAAAATGAATGGGCAACTATATATTAGCAGTATCATGATTTTATCAATAGGCATTAACATACATTGTATGTGCTTTCATTTAGCCAGAATGAAGATACCGGCCTCTCGAAGCAGATGTTGAATAAGCCGAGAGAAACCACACGTGTGCCAATGAAAGATGTTTGGAACAGGATGTATCCCTAATCATTCTCATTTACTTTGGCTTTTTACTCTTTTGGCTGACAGTTTTTGTATGCTGGCATAACAAGTGGTTTGCTCTTCCGCTAGTCGCCGGGCACGCAGGAGCTGCCAGGAAACCCAAGTGCTTGTTGAGTTTTATAGAGCAGTATGGAATGTACTAAACACTGTCTTCTCTCTGCAGCGAGAGCCAAGCTGATGGTCTGTGATGAGGAGCAGCCAGAGAACTGAGTCCTACAGGTACAATATCTACGGGAAACAGGGTCCGAAATGGTGGTCAGCAGCGACTGTGTGCATGCGTGTGCAGAGATAGGTTTTCCACGGCGGTTGATGGGCACAAGAGAAGCTCAACTTATCAGAGACTGCAGACCTCCTGTGCCCTATCTGAATGGTGACTAGAAGGAAACTGTTACTTGTTCCTCACTCGTGTTTGTCTGAGACATCACCCTTGGCGCATTTACAGAGCGTTTAAAGCCTATACAGTCACAGAATAAATACATTTTATAGTCAGAATCCAGTCCTAAAATAATTCATTTAGCTTAAATCTGATACATCTGGACATATGTTTTGTATAACCAGGGCACCCCCAGGGTTCTTCAGGTTAAATTTAAGACTTTTAAAGATCTTTTTAATACCACAAAGGTTGAAAGTTCAAGGCCATACTGACAAAAGTACGACGGATATATTGGAAAATCAGTACTAGAAAATAATTACTTACAAAGTGCTTGAATTTAAAAAGACATGTTATGGTTAGGCATCTACACATGTTCCATGTCAAAAATACTTACAGACTTCTTAGTAGATTACATAGAAGACTTTTGTCCTTTGTCCTATTTGCGTATGGCTTATAATTTATTTTTTCATTTATTTTGAACAGACAGCAGTGTCAAAAACAGATAGACTCATTTTGCTGGGGACTGAGGCAACACTGGTAAACTATTTTCATTATATATTATTTATGTATTTTATATATTTATGTTATACTATTGAAACATTACAAAACATTTATTTATGGCGTTGCAGTATTTATTTAATCCTACGAAAGAACAAGAAAAAAAATTGAAGACCTTTGGAAACAAAATCTAATACTTTTAAGGCCTTATTTTGAAAATATTGAATCTAATGCTATTTTAATAATTGTAAGACCCCGTGGGTACCCTGATAACAAGTCATAAATAAGAGAAAATCGTAAAAGGCATGATGTAAAAGAAATTTTCCCCACAAAGTAAGACGGCGACGCTCACTCACCTCTACAATGTCAGAGTTGGTTCTGCTCTCGTGGGGCTCGTTGTACTCTGTGTATTTCAGCAACACTTTGTCCATGTCTGTGCTGGCATACTGGAACAGTTTGTTAGAGCTGTTGAAAATGATGAGGGCTATCTCACAGTCACATAGTACGCTCAGCTCGTAGGCCTTTTTCATCAGGCCAAACTTCCTCTTTGTGAAGGTAACCTGAGGAGCACACAGAAAACAAAACCAGCCATTACAGAGGAAAACTGTTCCTCCAAATTAAAAAGCAGATCAAAGTCAAGTGAACAAAACAGAAATTTGTACATCTACACGCAATTTCCACAAGTGTAAATGTTATTGTACTGTAATTTAGGATTCTTATTGTAACAGAAGGTAGTAGTTTTCTTCTCCAGCTCTGTGTTTATTGGACAATTGTGAGTAGTGGAAGATGTATTCACATGTTTTACTGAAATAAAAGTAGCAATACCATAGAGTAAAAGTGCTCCATTACATGCAAGTCATGCATTTACTTCACTATGAGATGTAGAGTAGAAAGTAGCATAAAATGGAATTACTCAAATTACAGGTACTTAAGGGTCCCATATTGTAATTATATATTTTTTTTAATTATAAAGCAGGTCTAGGTGTATCTGCTATATAAATACTGTGAAAATATCAAAACGCTCAATCCATGGAGAAATGCACACAGCCTGTATTCAGAAACTGTGCCTTTAAATGAGCCGTCAGGACTTCCCTCAGGTTGTGATGTCACAACTATACCATATATATATATAAAAGTGTCATTACAGTGACGTTACAGTCATTCCCCGGCTGCAATGATGGTGCAGAGACGACGAGAGTGCAGATGCGGAAAACCCAGAAATGCTGACCAATCAAAGCAGACTGGGCTTTTTCGGGCGGGGGTTAAAAAAAGACAGGCACGTTTCAGACAGAGGGTGAATACAGCTATATTCAAACAGACGGTATGAGAAACATAGTGTTTTTTGAGAATTAAAACATGTAAACATGTTCTAGCAGAAACCCAAAATACAAGTAAAAAATGAGCATAATATGGGACCTTTAAGTAAAGTAATGCAGTAAATGTACTTCCATGACTGGAAATTATGGTGGCAACTTGCTCTAAAGAGGTAAAGAGTTCAGCTACGTTTTAAAGGCTATGCACTGGCTGAGCCAGGAAAATAACAGTATTAACAGTCTCATTATATTACAACAATGTTACTGTAACCAAGGTGACAGATAACAAGATCATTCCTCCTTTAGGAATGATTGCAATGACATAGTACACGCCTGAAATGTCTAGTTATCAGGACAGAGGTCAGGGTTAGAGGCACGAGTCAGCGAGCTGAGTCAGAGCTTTGGCAACAACAGGGGTCCATACATTACTGTAGCCCCTGACTCCATATACGGAAAGCTATCTCTGTAGTGCAGCATAAGCCTTGTAACATGAGCCCTCAGATGGGACTTCGGGTCATACATCACTCCAATGGTAACGCAACCCTCTCTGCAAAGTGACTTTATGTCCTGCATCTCTGCAGCTCTGTCTCTGTGGTCGCCTCAGACACACACACACACACAAGCATACACACGCGCACACACACGTCATTATGTTACACCAGCTCTTTACAGTATGCTACAGTCATTTCTCAAGTTAAAAACATCGTTAACAAGGAGGTAGGATATAAATGCAGCTGTTTTCTCCTTTGGTTTTGTAATGGCTGTTTGCAGAAAATAGCTTTAAAATGTGTAGATTTGAAATCACGGCTTCAGATTTATGTTTTTCTTTAGTGCATGTGTCTCGTCAAATGTGCGTTATTATACAACGTGGCTTGTGAATGTGCTCGTGAAAGCCGTGCTCGGAGCCACAGAGGAGTGCATGTGTCTGTGTTCTCCATCAGTTTCACTGACCTACTAAGAGAGGAGTTGAGCAGATGAGCTGGCTTTGTTCAACTTTAATTGGTCACAGCTTGCGGCTATACCCTCATTTTAACTGGTATAATGCAGTATAATCCTATGTGTTGCATAGTGTCTATGTAACGCTCAGGCTGTGGGGTCACTCCAACTGTGATAAATGAATTTCAAATCTTCCACACTACAGGTAATTACACAGGACCATTATTCCCGCTCTAGACACGGAGGAGCCTGTCCCCGTGTCGTTTTCTATTCAATGCACCGATGTTAGCCGAGCTCATATGACAAACCTAAAATGACATTTCTTGAAATGACAAGGTTTAAATACAAGCTGAATCAAATGACATGTTTCCTTGCAAACCGCAGACACATAAAGACTTTGAGTGAGTATGGTGGAACGGAAAAAAAACATTGTGTGGTTTTGTCATTTTGATGATTTTTCTCAAGGTGGATCGCTGCATGGAGGCAGATAACAGGATACAATGTGACCAGTCAGCTATAGGGCTACAACTAATGATTATTTTACTATAATACTATATTATATTACATTATCGATTAATCGTTTGCTCTATAAAATGTCAGAAAATAGTGAAAAATGTCCATTCCACTTCCTCAAAGTCCAAGGTGATGTCTTTAAGAGTCTTGTTTTGTCCAAAACCCAAAGATATTCAGTTTAATGATATAAAACAGAGAAAAGCAGGAAATCTCCATATGTGAGAGGGTGAAAACAGCATTTTCTGCCATTTGTACATGAAAAATTACTCAAAACGATGAATCAATTAGTCGTCTAATTGTTGCAGCTGCAAACTACAGTTAATGTGTGCCCAGCATTTCTCTCAGAGTCCACGCTGGTTTCCTGCCAACTTCACGGTGACAATAAAACTAGGAGTTAAACCTACTTCACCCAGCCAAGAAATAGTTACAGCGCACAACCTTTGTAAAACCACAAAACTTTAGAAGTGTTGCTAGGCAGATTTTTTAACTTGGTTGGAGCCTTGTTTGGCTGTTTCCTCTTGTTTCCACTCTTTATGCTAAGCTAGGCTAATGGCTTCTTGGCCCTGGTTTTTAAAACACAGACAACCGTTCGGTTTGACAGTCCAAAACAAGACATTTAAAAAAAATCCAAGATATGCCGTTTAATATGATATAAAAAGAAGGAAATCTCCATATTTGAGAGGCTGAAAACAGCATTTTCTGCCATTTTTGCATTAAACAAATCACTAAATCGTCTAATTGATTAGTCGACTAATCGATGCAGCTCTAGTTTCTACTCTCTTAGAGCCCCTGCAGTTCTAACCAGCTGATACTAGTCTCCTCTGACTAAACACCAGGGCTGCCCACCCGCTCATTTGCCCGCTTGCATATTTGTTTGTTCGCCTAACCAACTGGAAAGCAGGGACTGTCATGTGGGAAAATGATTAACAAATTGTATGCTCTTTAGCAGATGAATGTGGCTGTTAAGCCATGGAGATGTCACCTTTCAGCAGGAAGCCCAGGATGAGACGCTGAGCGAGGACTTTGTTCCACCTGGATGCATGGCAGAGTGCTGAGTGCAGGGCTGCTGACCCAGGCACCGCTTCATTTCAGCCTCAGCAGCAGCAGCGCTGAGACTCGGTCACTGCCCCGGCCCTGAACACAGTACCTCTACAAAAGCCAGCTGCTGCTCACACTGCCATTAAAGGTGACGACCACATTACTCTTCTGTACTCACATAGTTATCCTTAATAGGGAAAGGCGGCAAAAAGTTTCAATATTTTAACTTTGGCCGGCAATGCAATCTACCGTTGTCGGTATTCTCTGCCGCCCTCACCTAATGTTACCGTCCTGCTCTCATCCACTAAAATCATATCCGGTTTGTTGTCGACTGTCCTGACTCCATGTGAATGCAGCATAAATCATCTGCTGCTTTATCGTCGATTTTACTCCAAATGGGACCATAATTTACAAAATGATCATCATGCTATATTGAAGAAGACGTGAAACTAGCGATTGAGACCATAAAGTCATCAGGAATATGTTCACTGAGGTAATAAATCAAGTGAGAAGTAGGCTCATTTTCCCATAAACTTCTATACAACAGGACTTCTTCTTGCAACCAGTGGAGTCGCCCCCTGCTGGTCATGAGAGAGAATGCAGCTTTAAGGCACTTCACTTTTCAGGCCCGGAAGCTAAGTCCTTTTTTTTTATACATGACACAAAACAGCTCAACATAGAGACCAACACACACAAATATAACCTCCATCCACCCACATCTTCTCCGGGGTGATGGTGAGACAGTGGAAAACCACAGACATCCTTGAGGTCAAGTGGGAGGTTCACTGGCGGAGCAGCCCTCCGGTTCACCAAGTCAAAGACACCCACAGAGACACTCGATGTGGTTTGAAAAATTTGACTCGCTCCTATAGTATGATGTGTGGTACACATGTAGTCTAGCTCCATGACTAATCCTACTACTATAATTGGAGAGCGGTGTGCGTGTGTATGTGCGTTTGTGTGTCCTTGCATATCTCCTTATCAAAACATTTGGAGATTTCTGTAAGAATTGCATTTTTGACAATTGGATGGCGAGCACTTCTGTTCTGGAAATTGCTCAGAAACTTCCTTATTGTCAATATACCTGTGGGAAGCTGTACATCCCCTGAATGCCCTAGGTCTCTAGTTCATGTCATTCACAATGACAAGATTAGCCTCAGATCAGCCTCAGTGTTGTAAAACTGTGTTGTACCGCTGTACCAGTGCATCTTACACATGTTCTGAGAAATCAAATGTCAGGACAAAAGAGAAGGGAGGCCACATTTAAACTTCCAATAAACTGATGTGATTCTAACTTTTTCTGTTTTTGATAAGGTCATTACAACAGCTCACACAATACCTGACAGATCATTTCATTTAGACTGTGCCAGGCTGAAAACCCTGACCTTTTAAGAAGCTTTCATAATATCAAGATGAGGTGGAAATTCTGTTCTCAAGTGTCCCACCACCAGAACCAGTTCTGCAGAACTTTAATTGAGCTTGGTAACTCAGTTCTAAAATGCATAGTTTTTATACTTTGGGCATGAGTTTTACATGTTTTGTGTGCAAGCTAGCATGGCTATAAAAAAGTATTTTAAGGTGCATTATGCAAGATGTTTCTGTAAAAATCCACAAATCATATTGGTCAAAATCACCTATACCACCAACATGGAACAGGTTCTGTTTCAGTTCATGCACCTAAATGATTTCCTTGAAATGAAGCAAAGTGGGCGTGTCATATTCTGCAGGTTCGAAAGAGAGAATGGAGTCTTACACATAATAGTCTTCAACGTCTTCTTATCATTAATAGCTTGTCCATGCTTGTTTTTTGAATAAAAAAAAATATCTGTAATAACCAAACATAAGTTTGCAGGTAATCAATGCAATCTTCCATCATGTTACTACCATTTACTTCCGTTGTGCATCGTGCAACGCCCTCCACTGATGACACATCCTTGATTACAATGGTTCTGCTCAAAACTGGTGGAAATGTAGGCTGGTTCGACCAAAGTCCCAAGGTTGTGAAGAAGGTAACCCTAGATTTACAAAAACCCTAACCCTAACCGTCATTTCCCAACGACCTAACCATACCAATCCAGGTTAATAATGCCTAACCACATCAATCTAACTATTCGAGTTTAATGCCAAACCTTAACAATCTCGCGAGACTTTAACAAATCTAGAGAAAGCCACGACCAGTTTTCAAGAATCCTTAACAGAAGCGGTTCAAGAACCAGAGCTAATTTAGTGGAAAAGGGGTAAGAGTGGTGCTGCCATAAGAGACCGTGTAGCATCAACCTATTTGCCTGATAAAATGTTGGAGTGGTTACTGATGGAAATTCACAGAAACTGACAAAATGAAACCGATAAACAGCAACAAGCAAATTTGCCTTCTGGAGAAACTGGGCTCACTAGTTCTAGTTGCTTTTATAAATAAAATAATCAGAAATGAACAGATTTTTTAATGATAACTGGGTGTGCCAAATGCAACCATCTATCGATGTGTAAAATTCCTGAAACAAATGCATCTAAAATCTATAGCACCAGCATATGAGCCTGTCACCCACTGCTACATATATTCACTTTTAATTTTCATCCTCCACAAGAAGACCGACTCTGCTGTATAGTATAGAACAACATATGCTACACACACACATCCACACAGAGCTGATGTGTCAATCAAAAGGTCTATCAATGTCTGTCCGCGGGCAGAGGTGCCAAGATGACAAACAAGACATCTGGGCCTCAGAGTGCAGCTGTGACTGGGGCATGGCAGGAGATGCCTGAGTCACTAACACCTTCAGAGGGGTGACGAGCTAGCGGCCTTATTAGAACCTCATGTCACCTCTGACGGGCCCCGTGGCAGACATGAGAGCGGGCTTGAGAGTCAGAGAGGTCTGGCACCAGCTGGCAGAGTGACCCAGGCCCTGTGGCTGCTGCCCTGGCTACGCGGTGCCAGAGTGTGCGGGCCACCGCGACTGTCTGCCTGGATCAGCTCTCGCTGGGAGAGCGGACAGCCCCAGGATCCCCATGTGGACAACTGAGGGCGCAAAGGCCGCGTCTACGGGCTGGGATTGACCTTGAAACCTACAGTAGCCGTGACTGATCTTGTTTAGTGGAGACGATGACATGCTAGTTAAGTAAACAAAAGTAATATCTCTAATCAATAATGATAGATAATAATGACTGTCTGTAATTGTCACAAGACGGGATGGGCCATTAATCCAATGTTATTTTCAATTACGATTTTGGCTTCCAACGATTATGAAAACAAGAAATAAAACGGTTGTTGTGCCGCATTCCGTTTCACAATTATGCTCTCGTTTCGTCTTATAAATCCAGCGCACACAGTCCGTCCTTTACTGAGTTACTGACTGGAATATATTCAATATAATTTATCAAAATGTTGAATATGTGGTTAGGAGTTTTCAGTAGTTTGTGGCACTGCACTACAACATATTTGATCTAATTTATTTCGGTCTAATTTATTTTTATATATTGAATATACAATTTTTATACCTACAATTTATTTATTTTGATCTAATTTATTATTTTATTTTATATTATTTATTTGAATGTATATAAATGTATATATTATTTATTTTATTTATTTATCTTATTTTTCAGTTTTTTCAGTTGAATTATATTAAAAGTTCAAGCAAATACACTGTTAAAAAAGACATGTTTTTGTTTTAAGTTAAATAAATGCACGATGTTTCCAAAGTCAGTGAGTAACTGTTAAATAATCGTGATTGTGTGTGTTGATAAAATTGAAAATAATTCTGTATCTTCTGTGAGCATTTTAGTGAGGCATTACAAGGTGCAAAATATATAAAAATAGACTGCACATTATGCTCCCATGAACATATATTTATTAATTACCACCACAGTGATGTATCGAGCATCATGCTCTTCTTCAGATCATGATGCTCGAAACGTGCGAGCATCATCTAGTTTGCGGACACTATTTTGACATATTTTACATGCTCTTCTGTCCAGCACTTAGTTTTAATCATTTAATCGGATGTGCATGCTTTTGTAAACTTTTGCATTACAAGGTTCACCCACCTAGACAGCAAAAACACAATCACCATCACCCGACTTCAAGTTTTGCTGCTTCAGTTTTGCAGTTTAATGGAAACTATGTATCATCTTGAACAAGGATAATATATGCGCTGGCTGCCACATTTAACAGCGTTCCTCTGTTCTGTCCATGGTCTATCAACAAGCTCTTTACCTGTCAAAAAAATAATGACGACCGCTCAGAACTTCAGGAATGGGTGAAGGCTGAAAAATGGGAGGTATATGCTGTGTTGCTCCCTGGAGAGAAAGTGAAAGAGCGAGAGAGAGAGAGAACGAGAGAGAGTGAGAGAGAGAGAGAGAGCTGCTCTGTGCCTACAGGCATCTGAAGTGCCAGAGCACAATCCAAAATGAGCCACAGCAAGGGCAGGCAAGCCTCCACCCAGCAGCAAAATCATCAAACTTTTAATGACTTGGGCAATTACCCCCAGTGAGCCTGCTTAATGGCATCCATAGGACGTCACTGCTCACCAGCCTCTTCCCTACACCAACTTACAGCACTAATGTGTACCCTCCCTTCTCCGCCATTATCCCCCCT
Source organism: Heterobranchus longifilis (assembly GCA_028570985.1). NCBI lineage: Eukaryota > Metazoa > Chordata > Actinopteri > Siluriformes > Clariidae > Heterobranchus > Heterobranchus longifilis. The sequence continues at coordinate 520 of JAOVVB010244659.1, read as the reverse complement.
GCTGATCCACGCACACCATGACAGCTGCTCTGAGAAGAAGGTGAAAGACCCTGAAAATGCTCATCGAGTGCCACTGGCTCTGCCGTTGTTATTTTGTGCAGTTCATGAGTCCTGAAATTCAAAACATAACAGATACTCCTCTTTTATTGAGGGCCAACTTTCATTGGTTCATGATTCCACTGTAAGGCACTGTGGGAAACCAGACCTTTCTGCTAAGTTCATGTTTCATTCACTTGCATTATCGGTCTGGCCTCCGTCTCATTAAAACGGAATTCCATCATCCAAAAACTAAACAAACTCTCTGTGGGAATCAAGCAAGATGCCTGCTGCTGGTACCCATTCACGCAATGCTCAGGAAACTCACACCAAACTGTGAAACTAGGTAAGATTCTGATACTACATCGCATATTCTTCGCCTAAAAAACACATTTTAATGTTCCGTTTCTAGGGATGGGTATCGAGAACCGGTTCCGAGTTGGAACCAGTTCCGAATTTCCAAGAACCGTGGAATCGTTAAGAG
>JAOVVB010244635.1:0-21382 GCA_028570985.1 Heterobranchus longifilis | reverse complement strand
AAATGCTGTTCACTGTAAGAAGATACCTTTATGAACCAGAGAAGAAGTTTTTCAGAAGAAAGAGAGAGAGATGTGCTATGGATAAGTACCTCATACAACCCCACTTAAAAAAAATCTGAACTATCCCTTTAAGACATTTGGAATATGTTTGTGCAGTCTGAAAGGAGGACACGCAGCGTTTACATGCATACTGTACTACAGTGTGTGTGTGTCCCTGTGGGTGTGTGTGAGGGAGAGAAAGATGGAGCCTTTGTCATTGTCATCTGAATGCAGAGTTACTGTGGCAGTAAAGTCACGTCCTTGTCCATTCTGCCATTTTCACTCTCAATGCTATATTGAGAAGTGTCATTACTCATTCCTGACAACGTGTTGGAGACCTGGTGAGAAATGGATAATATCAAGGCCAGCATCAGCCTGTGGTGACAGGGATGTACAGCTATTCAATGTGGAATAAACTCTCGGATATGCAGCCAGGTCATGCAATCAGTCATTTCTACTAATACGCAGTTAAGCTCACTTGTGTTAGTGTCAGCAGTATGTATATGTACAAAACATACATAATACATTTACGCACTCGCCTGATAGCACGTCCATTACTGTGGGTGTTGACAGCACAATGCGTCACACTTTTTTAAAGTATAATCAACGATGCATAAACACTTTTCATCTTAGTCAAGCAGAATACAGCGAGACACTGATGACTAATGCTTATTTCATATATTCAATTAGCTGAATTAATTAATGCTGTGCCAAAATGATTATACAGTATGTGTGCATACAATTGCACCTGCAGATAGTGGTGTAGTGTGCACTGAAAAAAAGACACAACTGTCTCAAAACAAGCTCATTATAAAATGAAGCCATGCAAAACAGCCCCTATTAGACTTACATTTAACCTAATTGCTCAAACAGTGTGCACAATAAATGTTTAGTACTATAAATTGTCTTCATATTACATGGTTCAGGTGTTAGAGCACATTACAGTACCGTGTGCAGTGTCATGTCCAAATGCACGACAGCAACTATGAAACTCAAGCATGTTGTTACGGGTCTCTGGTACGTCAGTTTATGTGAACTGGGTGAAAAAAAGTCTTGTTTGAGACTGGACCACCATGCTTTGAGGTCTTCTGCCCCTCGCAGTGTAGAGGGACATTAATCTGTACTTATAAACCTTTTTTTCCGTTTTTAACCCGTTTTTCATCCCACAGGTATAATATTTTAGCTGTTTTGAGTATAAAAAGACGTTTACCGTTCCTTCCTCTTGAAACCCATTTCTAAAAAAAAAAATGTCCTCGTTATCCTCTGCTGACCTGAAAAAGTCATCAATGTAATGATCCCTGTTTCCCTTGACTTCCGTCACAGACGTTTCTCTGATCTGCAGCTGGTACAGCACCCAGACGGGAGGCTTTTAACTAAATCTAAGAGACCTGAGCATCATTTTCATAATCTAATTTTAGCTTCTCTGCTTCACTTGTCACCTAATTTTAGGATTTATTCCAAAATTGTAATAATACTACATACATCCCTGACCTTTAAGACTGCAATGAGCCATATTGGAGGCTGACCGCCTGAAGTATACTGACCCCATAGGTCGTTTGTGTCTGTACGACACAGATTTGTGTTTATTGTTAGGCGGCGACTTCTAGTGGCCGTAGAAATGATGACGGGAGCAAAGGAGAAAGTCAGGTGACGTAGTATAAAGAGCGACAAAGTCCGTGTCTGGAGGACCTCTGTTCATGTCCCGTGTGAAAGTCACGTCACGTTCTGTGTCACATACTTTAACTTAATTAACAGAACAAACCTACTTTTGTTTAACACAAACCACAATCGTTTCCTAAACAAGTAGTTTTGGTGCCGAAACCTCTCTATCTCACAACTGCCAAACTAAGTAAGGCTGATAAAATATGAATCAAGATTCTGTTACTACATTGCCTATTTCTCACTTCCAATGTTATCATAAACATATTTTAGTGTACTCATTCAAAAGCAGATGCCCGGTGCACTGTCAGTCCTTATTACTGCAGGTGACGGCAGGAGACGTCAAAGATTCACTGCACACAAGAAGGCTGAACTTGCTTTTTCTTTTAATTAGTCTTCTTTTTTCCCCACGAGTTTTGCGCTCCGTGTGCTGGTACCATGACAGAAGTCAAACACCATTCACCTGCACACACTGCCACGACATGTAAGTATCCCTTTAACTACATCTTTAAATCTGCGACCGTTACGTTTAGATATGAGGACGTGTTGATCTCCTGCCTCTGACAGGGCGCATATTTAGTTAACGCTCCTGTGGGTCGTATTAGAGGGTAGGAACAAACAATCTTTGAAAAATGATCACCACTTAAAAAATTATGGGCTTCTTGGTTATCCTGTTCAGTCATTATAATACAGACACCATCAGGCAGAAGGTCTTGTAAAAAAAAAAAAAAAAAAAACAGCTCAAGTGATCGTACCTTAAATAGCAATGTACTGAAACTGTCTTTGCTGTCATCTTCATTAGCAAATACCTTTTGGCTTCATGTTGTATTCCCTGATTCACCTGATGTGAGACAAAGCATTGTTACAATTAGCACAGCTGTCTTTGAACCACGCACATCAATAATTGGAAGAGGAAGGTTTGTTTTGCTGCTCTTGTAAATTAATATGACATTAAGCCTTTTGCTTTCCTCTCCAGTACTCGCTCCCACGCATAAAAGCTAAGAAAAAATGTGTAAGTTAGCAGATATATTAAACCATTTCAGCAAAAGATGGAAGAGCCGATGTAAAAACAGACACAATAGACAAAGGCAGTAAACAGAATTAACAAATGACAGCTCCAGAAAAGGCTAAGGGGAGATAGTGTGAGTGGGATGGAGACAGAGCGAGGGAGATTATTTGTGTTGTGTGGTACAATGTGAGATGCTGTGCTGTGGTGGCAACGTGTCACATCTTAGTCATCCCCAGAAAGCCTTACTGAACATTGAAAGCTTGGTTAGAGAAAATCTATTTCCCATTGCAGGATGAGGATTTTGCTCAGGATGCAATATTACATTTCATTCAGTGCGTGAAAATGCATGAAACATAACAAAAGCAAAATAAATAGGCTTTTGGACTCCGATTATTTTGCCTCTTATCCGTTGTTACATTTGAATGGTGCCTGTCAATGCCCCCCTGAAGGTAAGAAAATGTTCTGCATAACTGTTGTTGTGAACAACACAACCAAAATAACACGGAATAATACACACAAACAAGTCCATATCGTGGCGCACGCATTTGTTAAATTGAAATGCATTCTTCCATTAATTCACATATTGATCGCTTGCAAAAAAAAAAAGATGGGAATAAATTACTCTTTGAATTTGGAGTTTTGCTCATAATAGAAATCATTCATCAGCTGCCTCTCTCCCTCTGGGCCTGTGTTAGAGCAAACTAACAGCTTGCGCAGAGGAATTAAAAACGGATTCTCTCCACCTTCGCTCACAGCACTTATCAATTATCACCAGCCAATATTCTCTGCCACGATAACATTAGTTATGCCAATAAATTCACCACGGAATGTTTCCGCTCTGCGTTAGAGAGGAAACAAAAGGGAGGTTTGGGCAAATACAAAATCTAACTCTGACAGGAGCATAACAAAGACATTTCATTACTAAAACACCATTACAAAAAGAAACCTATACTCTACAATAATTGAAAAACAGAGAAGCATCATCAAGACAGCGTGGCTACCATGAGTACTATCTCAGATTGGAGACTAAAAAGCTCAGCATCTCAGTGCAATCAGTGTTCAGCAATCAGTTGCACAAATCAAAACCCTGGTTTATTCAAACACGCTTTTAAATATGCCATAAGTTAGTTACAGATTCTTTAGAAGCTGCTGCAGCTCTGAACTCGTATTTGATGGGCCACTTGAGACGGTGCAGAGGCGTGGGGGGGGGGGGGGGGGGGGGGGGGGGGGGGGGGGGGGGGGGGGGGGGGGGCTACAGGATATGGACAGAGAAAGGGACAATAGATGTTCTCATGATATGAGTCCCAGAGCTTGAGGAGCTTCACCAGATTAATTGATAGTGAAATAATGAGAGCTTTTAACCACCCTGCCGCACCAGAGGAGTCATCTTTCAGCTTCAGGACGTCTCCCTCTGCTCGGCTCCTCCAACTATCTGTTTTCTTTTCATCTTTGTATCTCTCTCTACCCTTTGTCTAATCCATGCATTTTGTCATTGTGTGTGCAATTAATAACAGTTAAGTAAGTCTACATTAGGAGAGACAGAGACATTAAAGCATTTGTCCACAGGAAAGATAAAATACTTCATCAAGTTGCCCTGATACAGTTTGATGGCATCTTGCAGGAGAAATTTCAGGAAAGACTAAACGTAAAAGACAAAATGGTTTCAACTGTGGTATCAATGTGATGTATGCAGCTAACACAATACAAGAAACAGGATTATGTATTTAAAATACAACATATGAGTACCTGTATTTTGTTACAGTTTGAATTGGTAGTATTTGTGCATGCACAGTGCATCTGCCACACGACGATGCGAGACGGCCAGGACACTGCAGGGATGTGTTTTATAAATGACATTGCAGGGCATGTATTCAGTAATCTGCAATGGAATCAGTTTTAAAAGTAACCCTCCTAACACTGGCTCTATATGTTCCAAATATCAGCGGTGTTTGTTGTCCCAGAGTAACATGTTGTATCACATCTTGAAGGGCAATTCCGTTTAAATACAACCTGGGTCTTATTTTCGTAGTTTTGGCCGTATTTCCTTGGTAATAATAACATTGAATCTTGTTTACAATCTGTCTTATCTTCTAATGGTTAGAAGATAACCATTTTCTTCTCTGCCAGACTCCATTGTAGCGATGTCACCGTGTTCCCAGTTCTCAACAATCACTTCAGTCAACACAATGTTATCGTAACCCATATAAATGACGGCCAAAGCTACAAAAATAAGACCCAAGTTGTAATAAACCAGAATTCCCCTTCAGTATGTGACTCCATTCCTAAATGTTTGATAGTTGATTATTCTCCCACACTACACCGCGCCTCCTCACTCTGCACTGGCAGCCGGTGGCTGCTCGGATTCAAGTCAATGGTACTTGCCTACAAGTGCTACAAATGGCATCCTACATCCAGGACATGGTCCAACCCCCAGCCTGTCCTCTACGCTTTGCTACTGCCAAACGGCCTCAGTACGAGGGGGGCACAGCTACTGCTCAACAAAATCCTGACTGTTTTCTGTCCTGGCTCCTCAATGATGGAACGAAAACGAAAAGCAGAAACCCTGCACATCTTCCATCGCAGACTGAAAACTCACCTGTTCAGATGCATCTTGACACGAGAAGTAGAAAAATAACTTTCTCTATCTTTTGTTTCTAAAAAGGTAGCACTTGAAGCAGTTTGGTATTTGACTAATTTTATGTGCTCACATGATTCTTGCAGTTTTTGCATTGTATCATCATTGTTGAAATGCACATTTTGTAAGTCACTTTGGATAAAAGTGTCAGCTAAATATGCTAACATGATCAACATGACAATGTTAGTGCTTACCAAAGCAAAGGTACAGCTGAGGATGCTATTGGACAAAATATCGACCTGGTGTTGGTGCTAAACGAAAAGTCAGAGGATCACCAAAGTTATTACAATTCATCCGAAGGGCGACATGAATGTGTATATGAAACTGTATGGCATTCCTTCAAATAGTTGTTGAGACATTGTCAATGTCAACCTCGTGGTAGATATAATCAGGGGCATCATCAAAGTCAGTCAGTCAGAGGATCTGTCAGAGAAATCTGAACCAAAGAGGTGGGCCGACCTAAACCTCTCACACGGCTCTAAAAATGTAACTCCTATAGGAAGACCTGCAACCTTCTGCAAGGTAAGATTAATGTTTTTGTCAGTGGAGTCTGGTGTCTTTGATGAGAGAAAAGAACAGCTTCAATTCCCCCTGTGTAAAGTCTGTCGGCAAGGTAAAGCGATACTAAACTAGAACGTACAATGAGAATGAGATAGATTATTTTAGGGGACTAAAATATGTTTAGCTGCTGCCTCCGTCCACAGCAGCTTCCATGCCGGTCCTGCTGTCTGCTTTTCCAAACAGGGGGCGTGTCGAGCGCCATCTCCTGTAGGTAATGCACTGACTGTGGATAAGTACCTCATACAACCCCACTTCAAAACATCCGAACTCTCCCTCAAAATAATGGCAGAAATACTCTGAACAGACTCGGACTCTGCAGCCGCCATTTTTCTTAAACTGCAGTGTTTCATACATTGATAATGATCAGGATATAGTATGCTTTCTGGTAATTCAATTCAATTCAGTTTTATTTATAGTGTCATATCATAACAGAAGTTATCTCACTTTTCATATAGAGCAGAACTGGAATAGGCTCAATGATTTTCAAGTCAATGATGACAGTGGCGAGAAAAAACTGCCTTAACAGAAAAAAACTGTGTTTTACAGAAAAAAATTGCCTTTAACTTAAGCCAGAAATCTCGAGCAGACCAGGACCAATTCAATAAATAAATTGTCTATATGAAATAGGCAAAGCCTATTTTTATATAATCCATACTTCAGTCCCACGTGCAAGGATCAGAACGTAAAGTGTCGTCCAAATGACGGGAATATTGCCGTAAAGCAGGTCGGCCACTGCTTTTTCAACATTGCAATAGAAACGATATATAAAAATATATAAGAGACATTTCTATATTGTTTGGATCATATAGATCGTCATATTGCCCAGCCAAGTGTTTTAGAAAAATAAAAGTATATATATTGATGTTGACACATTTTCAGCACTGACATCATCAATAATCGCAGCAGCTTTAAACTCCTATTTTTCCACTAAAAATAAATCCACTAACAAATTAAATGCCATGTGAACATGATATACAGAACAAACAAAAGTGTCTAATGGAAAGCAAACACACACACGCAGTGGAAAGACTACACTCACATTTGTCACTAGAAACTTCCACAACTTCCCACACATAACTTGCCAAAAGACTAATTCACTTATATCCTCAATGACTTGCCAAGGTAACACCCATGGACTAGCTAACCAAATAAACGATGGAGAGAGGCAAAAACAAATGAGAGCCACTTCATGCTGAAATGGATGGAGACATTCATTAAGCTCTGGGCTGGAGGAAGTGTAGCAGCAGGACTCTGAGCACTGCAGCAGGAAGACAGATGATCTCTGAGAGAATGAAGGGAATACCAACTGTACCTGCGGCCCCTGGAAACTTTTCCAAATCAACTTAGTGTATTTGGACTAAACAGAGGGGGAATTGAGGTATATGGAGGATATGAATGAGGGGAAATTGTGTTGATTTAGGTGCACAGAGTTTTATAAGGCAGCCAATTTGCTGGCTACAGAAACACATTGCTGTAGATTACACAAACAAAAGGACACATTTGCAGAGAAACAAAGCTCAGTGTCGGGGTGCAGGCTTACTGGCCAAATTCCCATATAATTGGAACTGGCCAGTGTAATTCTTCATGCACCAAACCCTGGTGCAAAAACATTACAGCTGTTTATGTTGCCCTGTAGAAAAGTGTTTCCTTTCCTTCTGCCTCCCATATGCCTCATGCATGATTAAAAACACAAGAAATGTCTCCACGTTTGGGTGTTGATCAAAGTTGTTATGATGTATTCTTATATTCAATAAAGCATTGCAGCAGACAGAGCATGTGTAAAGCATATGTGGAACACCACAGTGGAGCCTTTCACTTTCACCGGGACATTCCAAAGTGTTTAGTGCCTTTTCAAGGGCTAAACATGTTTAAGTGTCAGTAATCTGGATCAATAATCTAGACTGTCTATCATCAAACATTAACTCCATCGGCCTGCGGACAGATTTAGTGCTGGGCTCAGTTGTCGCTGCCATCTGCAACAACGCTAGAAACTGACACAGCTCTCTGGTGATGGCGATGATATGCTCATAGGTTTGGCAGAGTGCAGCGGCAGCTGTTCTCCCGGCCTCCTCCAGCGGCGTTCACATGTTCCTCTTTAGTAAATCAAAACCCTTTCTTTTAACTTATTCTATGGTTCTCTTGGTGGGTGTAACATCAATCACCCTCTCGGTGCTCTCCCACTACTCTGTCACCTTTTACTGAGGCTGTAATGCCTCCACTTGTTTTAAAATAGAAAGCTATTTTTCTTTAAATGGCACGGCGATGACTTTAATACGTGCATCACTTAAGTTATTTTTCACTTTCTTCAAATGTCCATTTGGTTTCAAAGATTATCGATGTGGGTGTTTCCCAACTGCCTAATATGGCATCTCTGAGGTGGTGCAATTATGTTAATTGCTGATAATTAAGGTCGCATGAGCGTGCCTCACATTTATGAGTGATTAGAATTCATCATGTGCATGAACATGACTGACAACAGATGCCTCTGAACAGTTGATGAATTTTGGCTTTTAATGTTTTTAATTTGCAATAATGATCATTAGTGTGTGAATGTTCTGTGGATTACACCCTGCGTCTGTGTCTACATCCTCAAGCAAGCTTTCCGTGCTAAACTAACCATCTTGGCACCTAATTTAAAAGAATAGTTTGACATTTTCTAAACGTATTTGCTTTTCTTGCAGAGATTGATACCACTCTCATGTCTGTACAGGAAATTTGAAGCGACCGCGCTGGAGGATTTAGCTGGCTTGGGAGTTTTTCACCAATATGGTTCGGGTCAGGACATCAGACTGGATATGGGTTTTTCAACTTTGCTGAAGGCTTAAGGAGTGATTGCTTACAGTGCTTCAGTGTGAGGGCGGCGATGTGTGTTCTAAAGACTGGAGCGTGTTCCTCGTTATTAATGTGAAAAACAAGAAACAGTCCAATTAATAAGTGGATTAGCACAAAAGGTATATTAACTGACTCTCAGTCATCAGGGCTGGACTGAGACAAATAAAAATCTGACCTAATCTGACCTGGCATTTCAGCCCAGACCAGCCCACCACAATCGATCACACACCACCTGAAGACCAACCGTGCCCCTCCCTAAAAACACTAAAGCCATGTAATGAGTAAGAGGGAATGAAGGAAGATTAAGAGAGAGGGAACATGAAAAAAACTTGTGAGGAAAAGTAGCCAGCTAGGAGAGCCAACATTTTGGCCGTAAAAACCCAAATTCAGTGGCCTCTGGCACATTCTAATGCCACTATTCCATCATATACAACTTCCATACAGCTTAATAATTAACACTTAACGATAGACTGTTAAAAAAGATGGACGGAGCTTCCAGGCCTGAAAAGTGAAGCCAATGAGGAAGTGCCTTAAACTGGCATTCTTTAAAATGTCCAGCAGGAGGCCACTCCACTTTTAGTAATGCTAACCAGGCTCTGTGTACATTGGTCGGTGAAAAATTTGTTTATTTTTCTATATTTTTATTTGATGCTATAAAAAAACGTCACGATTGACAGCTGTGTTTGGCTGTGATTGGTCGGGCGGGTGCACGGATGAGACTTTGATTCCGCCCGGTCGCTACTGCACAGACTCTGGTTGCAAAATTTCAAGATGACGCCGCCTGTATCCGGGATAATTTGGCTTCACTTTGGTACAGTGGGAGGAAGTGGAGACGCGTCGTCCATCTTTATATACATGTGGTTGGTACCAATGGATTCCTGAGGTCATCTAGTTTCACTCTAGCTTTCCAAACGGAGCCTGCTTAATCCTTTCAAAGACAGTAATGTTGGCTGAGATTGAAAATTTGACACAGTTATGGGGGCCAGAGGGGGGTCCAGACTTAATATTGGAACTGCCAGTGCAGTCCACTTACTTTTTGTCATCTATGCACACAATAGGTAAAGTTTACTTGTCCTGTCACGGGGACCATCTGGGGAGTGTCTGCTGCCTGCCTAGGCTGAGTTAATTAGTGAGTTTTAGAGGTGCGGGTAGGTAGACTGTGTTACCTTTGGACAGAGCCAGAAGCTGTTTCCAGTCTCTGTGTCTCATGCTGACTGTAGCTTCATATTTAGGCATGAGAGTGCTATCAACCTTGTCATCTAAATCCTGGCAAGAAAGCAAAGAACTGTAGTCCCTAAAATATCAAACTAAAAAGTAGCTCGTAAATCCTTCTTATTCACCCAGGGGCATTGCTATTTAATCACTGCTACATTATGTCTGGTTATACCACATTACAGTAACCTTTTCAATCTTTAATGAAGCATAACCTTTTCAATTTTGATGAAGTGTAAATAAAAGAAACACTAGCAGCAATTTCTACTCACCCTGAGAGTGTGCGGCGACTGAACCGGCAGTCCAGTGACTTCCACCTGTGCCGTGTCGTCTGCGTGTGCACTGAGCCCGTGGATGAACAGGACTGGCCGGCTGTAAGGGACATCTCGCTGAGGAACCAGATTCAGATCTCTGTCCACGTGGAAGCTGGGATCTGACACCTCAAACTTCACGTCCTTGTTCCCCGCACAGTCATCAAACTCGACTGGAAGAAACACACAGAAAGGGTGGATGTTACACCTTCACTCCGAACAAGTTACAAACAACAGAGATGCCAGCCATGTGAAACACTGAGGTAACCTCTGCACTGTAAAGAAGAGAACTTGCGTTGCCAAAACCATCCACAAAAACACAAAATTCTCAGATATAAACAGATGCCCTTAAGATAAAAGGATACCCTGAGGGAAGAGGAAGTTCTAAAAGGCTCTGTCAGCTCGGCTACAATAAAAGTCAGCGATCTCTATTCTCACAAGCCTGCTGCGATATTTATGACCCATTGCATGCCACACATTGTCGACTTCTTGTCTGACTTGCTTTTGCAGTACTGTTGCATTTACAACCTGATCTCACAGAAATCCATGAATTGACCACGACCTCTTAACACTGAATTACGTGATGGTGTCACATATTGTGTACATTACATGTTCCTACATCTACACTTCTGTGAGATCCGTGAGGCACCAAAAACACATGGGTAGGTTCAGAAAAAAACCCATCATGGTTTGAATAACTCACCACAACTACATTTCTGTGAGTTTCCTTAAGTTTAGGCACCGAAAACACACCGGTACGTTGAGAAAAAAACACTCACATTTCAGTGACTTCCTTTAGGTTTAAGCACTGAAAAGAGTTGTTACGGTTTAAAAAAAAAAATTCTTCATGGTATTGATGTTAAAATGTACCCAGTTGCAAGACCGGAGGAGAAAGGCATTAAGCTAGAGGAGGAGAAAAGTGTCACCTTAGAGTTAACGTGCATGTGACGCGTGCACATGTGAGCTTGTCTTGTCTGACTGAGGGAGATACCGCCAAGGACTCTACTGGGCTTTATCCCTTCTGATCATGTTCATCCTCTCTTTATCTCTCTCGCACACTCCCCTCGGTGTCGCGACACGATCCCCATGTCCTCCCCTACCCTCAGCCCCGGCAGTCCTCCCCTCCCTCATCCGTCACCTCCTCTTTACCTCAGCCTCCCATGACGCTTCCTGCTGTTATAGATCGTGGAGGGAGGGGTAGTCTTCATGCGTGGATGTATACACGTGTTGTTGATCAGTAAAGCAGGTGCAACATGAATCGCATGGTACTGTACAACTCTCAGCGTGGGTCTGAAAGTGCAGGGAAATGTCAAGCCTCACACATATTATATAAGTCGTCATTATTTCTTCTTCAGTTCTGTTTGTACGGAGCCCCTCTGGGGTTACATGGGAGGAAAAAAACCCTTGATTTGTAAATCCGTGTGAATGGAAGCGTGTCCTTGGATTCACAGTCTGCGCGGTTTTGTAAACCACGTGCCGTGGTACCCTTCTGACTGGTCCGTGGACATTTGTCCATAAAAAACACCACCATACATTTTATCCAGCGATTTTCGGATGCCTATAAATGTCATACATGCATGTTCTTCACCTACACTATGATTTCTGAGCTCTATGAATAAAACAGTGTGATACCACCAGCAGCCTAATAGCCTACTTCACACCAGGTAAAAGAAGAACATATATTAACATGCTACTAGAGACGTGTTTTCAGCATACATCAGCAGACAGAATGATAAAGAATACTAACTGTTCATGGGCAACATCAAATTTGCATTCTGGAAAGAAAAAAAAACATGCATACATGCATGCATACATACATACATACATACATACATACATACATACATGTATGCATGTATGCATACATGCATACATACATACATGAATCTGAGGGCACAATTTACAAATTTGTGTGCACAGATTGAGAATATGAAGGCACGGTTTACAAAACTGTTCAAACAGATTTACACAGTTTTTTTTTTCTAACCCCAGAGGGACTCGGTATGTTTGAGATCAAGAATTGCCTGCAATTGTAAACATGACATACAGGATATTCCATATGACATAACAACATTATTACTGCAGCCACATGTTTCTGGACTGACATGTTGCCTGGTACCAAGTCTACAATAACTACTAGGTCATAATAAAAACAAGGAAAAATCTAGATGGGAAAGATTTCTTTTCTCCACTCCACTGAGACAGAGTTGTCAAGACAATGCCCTACATGACTCATCAATTATGAATGGCATGCTTTCAGCTTAACATAACAGAAAACGCTGTGGTAGCTCATAAGAAGGAAACCCTTCACAAAGATCTGGAAGTCTCTCATCCCTGTGTTCTGTTTAGACTGGGAGGCCATCTTTCCGAGGAAGGAATGGGTTCACATTTGAGCCCATATTTATCATGTTTGTCAGAGCAGCTTGTGGATCAGTCGTGCCTCTCTGAAAATAAAGCACAGCTCCCAACTCCAGTGCAAAGGCTGTGCACTCTCTGCTGAACTAGATCATTAAAAGTCAAAACGAACATACTGTAACTGTCTTGATGTCGAGCTGTTGAATCCTCACTACCTAACAAATGCAATGTATTAGAATCATTGCCATACAAACATAGTTGCACAAACATAATACACACAGTCAGTTAGCATCTGCTTCAGTTTGACTTGAAGGAAATTAAGGATTAATAATAGAAGGTGTCAAAATGTATTAATTGTGCAATTTGTTTTGGATCTGATTGAGCTGTCATTTTTAACATATTGTTTTGGGGTACTACTTTTTTGGGCTATATACTCTTTAAAGTTATAATCCTTAAACTTTTCATTAAATTAAATTAAACTCTAACTAAAATTTTCTTTTGTTTATTTTTTTTCCAACACTAGCCATTAATGTACATTCCTTTACTACCTCGCTAAACTGTAGTTTTTATTGTTACAGAGTCTGCCATTCCCATGCAGGATTAACAATTTTAAAAAAAAGCATGGAATCCAGCATTACTGATTTTAATGTAATCTAATTGTTTTCAGTCTTACTGTTGTTGTTGTTGTTGTTGTTGTTGTTTACTCTCAGTAACAGAGCACTTTTCTTTTTTTATATGCATGTGTTATGTATGTGTATACAGTACTGTAAGCATATATTTGTGTTTTTTAATGCACAAACAAATTAACAATGTAGAAATGATAAATAGAAATATGTGATGAGAGCCACTAATACAGTCATTATAAACATGTGACAAACACTAAGTGCATATGCAACAGACACTGTATTTGTTTATTTGAAACAGTATCTCATCGTTTCATTTCAGGAATGATGTGTTGCCTAAAAAGCATAACGCTCACTATAATTAAGCCTTAATAACGGGCAGTCCTAATTCATACAGATTAGCACACATTAGGGAGAAGGCAATGACAAGCCACTGCTGTAACACACAGACCCCATTTACAAAATGTGATCTGTATGCAAGGTGTTAATGTTAATGCAAGGTGTAAATGCGTTATGATTGGATTGTGATCAATCTGTACAACGTCTGACCAGCAAATACTGCAAATACCACTGAGGACAGAGATCCGATCTTGATAACGAGAACACATTAAAAATACCACGTGTAAATGCCAGGTGTAAGTTTATTATCCAGATAACATATCTGGATACAGATAACATTTTAATACCAGGTGTAAATGAGGTGAAAATGCGTCTCATATCCAGATTGCGTCTAGATATGATTTAACCTGATTACATTTACATCTGGTATCAACATGTGTCTCCAGTGTCCACACTGAGATCTGATCACTATGTGCAGCTCAAACAACCCAGCGGAGCTCCGACTGCTGCAGCTGTCAGCCGTCTGGCTGCTGCTTCTGCTTGTTGTCTGCGGAGCCTTCTCCTTTAAGGCAGGTGGCCTTGTGGGTATGTGACATGGTCTGTTGTGGGAAGCAGACTCTCCTGTATGGGTTCGAACCTGTGTGTGTTTTTTAGAAGGAATAATCAAACGTAATTTTTGGCCAATTTTGACAGCCCTAGTGCACTGTCTCACTTCAGGAAAATGTTAGGATTCAGATCTTACATTAGGGCTTCACAATTTGCGCAATAAACACATCGCGAAAGACATTTTTGGAGTTTGTTGAAAGAGAGTATCGGTAGAAAACTTTAAAATGTAACTATCATTCTTTGTTTTAAATGGTGCCTTTTGTGTTCAATGTTCAATTTGTTCAATAAAATAATGTCAGAAATAACCTTTCAGTTTTTTTTAAAATTCAAATACTGAAAGCAGCAGAAAGGCAGAACTGATTTACTGATAAACTGATAAACGATTATCGCAAGTAATATCGTTGTTCAACAACGTTCAACAACATTGTTCAACAGCTTTATCGCATATTGCATACCTCATATCGTGCAGCCCTATTTTACATCACCTTAAAGAAGTTTTAATACAACTTCATGGTTTGCCCTTCCACTGGGCAATCTTTGCTGTGAGATCTACAATAACTAAAGCTGCACTCAGCAGTCAGTGTAATTATTTAAATTATTTGTCATCCCATTCATACTCCATACCTAGCTGACATGTCTTGCTATCTGTACTGCGGGTTATGTGTCAGATTACAGCATAATCCTGGATGACTTTACCCATTTATCTTTAAACCCAGACTCAGCAATGCCTTATTTACTATCTGCACTGTCATTCAGTGTGAATAAGGCCACACATAGCAATCCCCATGGTCAGCTGTGGCATTCAGCGTTGGTCCAAGGTGGAGTGGGTTGCTGAAATGTTTATATATCCGATTACACCAGGGTCCTGTGTCATTTCTAGAGCTGTGGGAGGGAGTTCATCATGTTCTCCAGTATTGATTGGCCTGTTGTTTACAATTTTAAGAGTATATGTGATGTGCAGGTGGTATTGTTAACATCAGCTTATTTGTACGGCCAGCTCTTTTATGTACTGGCAACCTCACGGCGACAACAAGACGGCAGGAAGTCACTGGCTGCTGTTTGAGGAATAGTTACAGCATGTAATTCGTTTTTACATTTCTGTTTGTTAAATAAATGACATACCAGGTGTTAATTTGTCAGCTTTTTGTTGTTGTTTTCACTTTGGAAAGATCCAGACTAGCTGTTTTCCCCCAGCTTTATGTTAAGCTTGGCTAACCACCTCCTGGTTCCAAGTTAGTAAGCCATTCAAGTTCAGCTACTGAAAAAAATCAAATAGTTTCACCTGTGCTTCAGTAAACCTTATGAGTAGAAACTGAGAATTTCATCAAGTCATTGCCAGTGGTAGACAAATAAAATGTGTCTTTGTCCTGAAAATTCAATCTTATTTTATTATGTATAATTTATATTGTTTACCCTTTAACTTGCAAAATGAGTTCCCTTATTTCCTGTGGTTTATGTTTGGGTCTGCATTTTATTTGTTTCATTTAAACGGTGATTTTTAAATTGCTGTTTTTTATTTTTTTAATGGGGATGCCAGCAAACACTTTGTGGAATGTAATGGGGATCCAAATAAAGCAATGAGAATAAATAATTGGCTTTTTAACTTCAGGATACACTAGACTACATTCCTCTGTCATCTTTCTCTCCGTCTGTTTGTTAATGCTAGTCTCTTGTGTGTGTGTGCGTGCATGTGTGTGTGCATGTGTGTGTACGTGTGTGTGTGTCAGCAGGAAGTGCTGACATTTGGAGAAGCCAATGAGAGCTGCAATTACCACGCTTAGCAAAACAATTAGTACACACTCTTCACACAGCTAGCTCTCGCAGCGAATATGTGCGTGTTTTCCCTCATGGGGTCTTGTGTGTCAGTTTGTTGTCCCTCCCTGTGTTTCTCTCTATGTGTGCACTTCAAAGTCATAATTGTATGTCCTGTCTTCTACTACAAACACTTGTTGTATTCCCCCACTGTGTGTGTATCTCAGCACGGTTTATTCCTTTATTCATCCGTCACTACCTCTCACTCTCCCATCCATCTGTTCAGCCCACTGTCCTGTAGAGGCTGGATTAAAAGATTATCAAAAGTTCAGTCTTTTCTTGGGACTGGTGATCGCTGTTTTACTCTGCATGTCTTCTTCTCTACATTCTCCTGCTTCATACGTGTGTTGCATTCCCTGCCAGATGCAGAGTCAGCCAAATCAAGTGTGTCTGTCTGTCTGTCTGTCTGTCTGTCTGTCTGTCTGTCTGTCTGTCTGTCTGTTTGTTTGTCTGTCCTTCCATTTTCCTGATAACTGTTCATCCGATCGACTTCACACTTGGCACTAGGGCTTTCAAAGAATATTCTAAATTAGAATATATAATTGAATTGTAAAAACAAACATATTCGATTCTGAAAATTAATTTTCGATTCTCGAAACACGAGTGGACCTTTATTATGAAATAGACACAGGAAATGCAATGTGTTTGTCAGTGACGACAGTCAGCTAGCTATTAACTTGCATCTACAAAACAAAACATATATTTTCAGCGTTTTTTGACAGCGCAGCAGTTTGTAATATTGCAGGGAGTAATGGAACAATTTACTTTCACTTTCTCAGATGCCGTGTTCAGCATGAAAATCAGAGCACGGGTGCTCACAGACTGACAGAGAAAGGCCAGTTAACTTTTAACTTTTACGGCATAGTTATGTTATTTTATTTGTTTATTTTGTAATGTGTATTATGTTGAAATAAGGACATAATGCGCAAAAATAGATATTCGAATAGGTTCGTCTGTGTGTTTTTTTTTTAGAAGAACGTCATTTTTGGCCACCAGCAGCCTTAATTGTTGGTGAGTTCAGATTTACATATTACAGTACAATAATGTTTATAGTTAAAAAGCAATGTCACGCTCGCACGCACGCGCGCACTCTTTGCAGCCTTCTAGGGTTTTCCATTTATAATATATGGCTGCTCAGAGGACAGGCTGAACTTTACTCTTTGTTTATGGGAGAAATAAAGTGCTGTGTAAACTGTTAGCACTATGTGTGTGTATGTGTGTGAATTGTGTAAACTGCTAACATAGCATCCAGAAAACAACAGCTAATGGCTCGCACTCAAATTTATCCCCCTCTCTCCTCTCCTTTCTTACTTCTCACTTTCAACTTTTGTTTCTCTCTCCTGTTACTTTTTATATTTCTTCTTCTCTCTGTCACATTTTCCTTGTCAGTATCCTGCTGTCTACAGTACGCTCCCCTATGAGTCCCACTTACTTTACCTCATTCTCTGTGTCTTGTCTACATTTTCTCTGTTACTCTTTCTATGGACATATGAGTTTCCATCAGTGGCACTTTCTTTGTCAGTCTGGTCTCATGAAATGGAGTATGAATAATACGGCAATTTGTTAAAAGTAATTTTGCGTGATATCACAATGCTGTTTTGGTTTTCGCGTGTCATTTTACGGCATGTATTCGCATCTTTTAACTGTAAATGTATCCACGTCACTGTAATAACTAGTAACTACTCTGGCAGTGAGGAGACGTAGTATAAAGACCGAGAGGTCCGGGATAGGGCAGGCGGGAGGGAGGGGTGCTGTATGGGTCCAACAAACACGTGACTTTGTCCCGTGTCCCGTGTGAAAGGAGTTATGTTAACTTACTGCTGATTTCGGTTATTTACGTTGGTGACGTCACTTATGTAACATGTATGTCAGTTAATTCAAACATCTTTTTTTAATCAAAACCACCACCTAGTTTTGTTCCCTAAATGTTTGTTTAAATTCACAAAACTGGGACCGTAGTGAAGCGTCAAGTTGTGAATGAAAACGGGACGTAAAATGACATGCGAAAAGCTTGAAATGCATTACACAACACGCGAAACACGGCGGAAACATGGCTTGCTATTTATATGCTTTCCCACAAGATCACATTGTCTTTGTTCTGTATGAACCCATGTCAGCTGACCCGCTCTGTTTTTATTAACTCCAAACAAAGTGGAAGCAATATTTTGCATGCAGCAAAAGAACTTAACTAAGTTAAATATGTGTGTGTCACTTTGTGGTTGTTTTGCCTATTTTCATAGTCATGAGACTTTTCTGTTTTGCAAGTCTTAAAGTCTTCTGTAGTTCTTTTGGTCTATTTGCTTTTTTGTGTCTCTGTAGTCGTGTTTCTTTGTGGTCATTTGGCATCTCTTGTTGGTCTGCATGTGTCTTCCAGTGACAGTTAGCAGGTGAAGGACGGGGGCCCCTGGTAGGCCCATTCAGTAATTCATCCATGGCTAATTTGGTGAAGTATTAGGGGGAAAAAATGTTTTGCAAAATGTCCCACATCAGGGCAAACTTTTGAAAGGCTTCACTGTTACTGTTTACCCTGAATAATGCAGAAGAGGATAACAACAACATCACATCAGTTTTATGTGCATGTGTGGCTGTGGCTGATACAGCCTGTCATCATCACAACATATATAGCTTTACCACAGTGTATTCACCCACAAGGAGCATGTGCACGTATACGTGTGTGTCACTTCTCCTTTCATAAAGCGTTTTGTTTGTGAGGCTCCTCTTGGCAGGCCTCAGGGGAAGTTCAGTCTTGATTACAGGCGGCTCTTACTGCTCTGCCAGCGGCTGCACAGCGCAGCCTCCAGGACGCGTCGGAGCTGAGGGAGAGCGAGGGAGACGGATAAGAGAGGTGGAGGGAGGGAGGGAGGGAGAGAGGAAGAAAGCATCAGGGCTTACCTGTACCCTCAGTCCAATATGAAAACACAGTCAGCACGGATCTCATCATGGGCCCAGTAAATCCAACTTAATTGACTGCAAATCTGGACAGCACTCCTCAGCCTCGTGCACCAGTTTACCACCCACCATCTCTCCCACTCCTCCCGCCTGCACTCAATGCTTAATCTTTCTTCCCCTTTCTCTCTTGATTCTACTCTGTATCTATCTGTCTATCTGTCTGTCTGTCTGTCTGTCTGTCTGTCTAGCAATCTGTCTATCCCACCCATCCATCCAACCATGAGGGGACAACAGAACAGTCTAGTTTTCCTCTTGAGCAACTCATTGTCAAATACACTTGACAACATATTACATGTAAGCGAAACTCACACATCACCTATTTATCACTTTAGTAAAAGGAAGTCAGTGAAGCATAGGTGGCAGGTTTAAGGGATTTATTGCACATTTTTAGTGTTAATATTGGTGTGCAGGCGTGTGTGTGTGTGTGTGTGTGTGAGATTGCACGTTGGTCTCTGTGTAAATGAGTAGCAGTTGTGTTTTGATGCAGAGAGCGATTCATTAATATTCATGAGGTGAGAAAAACATCAACGGAACACTTGACTCTGCCCTCACAGGAAAGACTGGCATCAATTGTGTGTGTGTGTGCGTGTGCGTGTGCGTGTGCGTGTGCGCGTGCATGCGTGTGCGTACAGAGAAGAAGACAGGTCAGTGGTGAGTGTCTGTCTGCTTGTCTGCGTAGCGCTGTGATTTTTCTCAGTCCTCAGATGCTGCTGGTTATCTACCAAATATCTCCCACCATGGTGTGTGCTGAAGCGATTGCACATGTGGCCATATGTCCCTCGTTTCTGCTACATTAAGTATAGGCATGCCTCAAAATTGATTTTTATTGTGAACTAGCAGACCTCCACCAAGGCCAGAGCCCTGCACAGGGTTAATGTGTCTGCTCCTGCTCGCACCTGCAAAATATATGATTCTTATACGGTGTCCCCGTTGGTTTTAGTGATATTTGTGTTTTGGTAAAACAGAGAAATCAGTAACAGTTCAGGCGGAGAGTGGTACTGCAGCACGGGAGACTGCGAGCAGCTTCCAAAACAAAAACCCACAAAATGATAATAAATTCAGATGAAGTTCTGTGAGAAGTTGATGAGAGAAAAGCTGCTAAAATCAAGAAGACACCACAGTAACTGTAGAAAGCGCTCTGTTGTGTCAAAGTGCTGTTTGGTGAGAAGAGGAGTGAATACCTGGATATAATTAAAATAATACTCTTAAAACATGAATTATGTGTTTGCCGAAGGAGAGGCTTGGACAGATTCAGAAAAGATGGTGAATCTAATTTTATCTGTACATTTGTTCGGTAATTAGATCTGCGTTATTTTCCTTTTTTATTTTTTTTTAGTTCTGCTGATAAAGACACGTGCTCAGAGCAGGACTGTGCAGCCAGCGAGCGCTTCATGTCCTGCTTTAATCTTCTTTTCAACAGAGCGCATGGAGGCTCTAAAGAAGATGAAGCCTTTTAACCGAATGACCCCATGGTATTTCCTATAGGGCTCTTACAAGATGAATCATCAGTTTGTAGTTCATTCTCTCCAGTACTTTTGTATTGTTTGAACATTGCAGGGCAATAGCAACCAACAGTGCTTTATGATGCTTTCACCACTAACCTTTTTGGTTTTGTTCAGACATACTCTTGTGCGTTTGCCTGTTTGGTCTGAGACCTGTCAATCAAAGTGCAGACAGGGGAAAAAACTCCCTGGCCTGTTTGTATTTACTTAAACCAATCACAATCGTCCTGGGCGGCGCCACGCCCCGACGGTGCCTCTGCAAAATAGTGTCAGGAGGGAACGCGTTTCAGTGAAACACTTCCACGCAAGACCACCCACAGGATTTTCTGACAGTAGATACATGATTTAAACAGGAACTCAAAAGCTAAACTACTTTTAATGTCATTGTGCCATCGTGCCAATGAGCTGTCTCATAAACGATCTATAAGCGATGTGCACATTCATGCAAATCATTCTGTAGCCATGGTAACACCTATGTGCATGATCATTCACAACGTAAGTTGTGAAAAGTTGTGCTTTTGTCCTGGTCCATGTATTTTGGCATTTCCTCATTGTTCCATACTGTATGATGCTGAGCTGCAGACTCAAATAATGCTCAAAATCAAACAGGCATTATGATTAATCTTTTCTCCTTTTCACACTCTTTCCAACTGGATTTCTCTTCTTCTCAGCTGTCACATTCTCTCCCATCAGCTGTGCAGATACATGTGTGTGTCGGTGTGTGTGTCAGTGTGTGTGTGTCGGTGTGTGTGTCGGTGTGTGTTTGTCGGTGTGTAGGACATATAGAGGAGAGCTGGTGCACACCTGCACAGTGTGAACTGTCCACAGGGAAGGACGGAAGATCGGTAGTGCACAGCTGTCCACACACACACACACACACACACAGACACACACACACACACACACACACACACACACACACACACACACACACACAC
>JAOVVB010244596.1:0-21387 GCA_028570985.1 Heterobranchus longifilis | reverse complement strand
GAGGAAGGGGTTGTCAGAAAGGCTTGGGCTCAAACACGAAGCTCTGACCAAAAAATTCCAATGATCGCTCATGACTTTCTGGCCACCAAAAGCAACGCAGACGGATGGCGAGCGAGCCGGTTTCCCACTGTGACCTCTCCATAGATAATATGTACTTTGGAAACTGTCATCCCTCATGGTTTCATTAAACCGTTTTTGATATTTACATGGCCTGCTGAGCTGTTCTCTATACAGAATCAATTTGGTCAAAATGTGAAATTCTCCCCCTTGAATAAACACAATGCTTTCTTCCCTGCAGAGTCACTTTTCCACAGCCAAAGTCACTGGCATGTGATATCGAGCTATGGTCAAAACACTTGTGGACAGCAACAAAAGTCAACAGAGGACTATGAATCAAATATTCTATTACTACATTTTGACAAAAGCCTATTCTTTTTTTCTCCCCCCCCACTCCTCTTCTTCTCCTTTACCTGCTACTTGTCACAATGCGTCTCCAGCACTACGCTTCCTGTGCTATTCAGCCTGGGGAAATGGGGCATTGGAGTGATGACAAGGAGAAAGAATCACTTGCGAGCACTGAATCTGTCTTAGCGCACTCCTGCACCTATTTAAAGTAGGCCTCTTTCAACTCCGAAACCAGGATGGAGGAGAGAAAACACATTAGCAAAATAGGCAGAAAGCCGAGACACAAAAGGCAAATGATTTATTATAGCTTTCAGCAGAAATACCTGCGGAGGAGTGCAGGCCCTCAGGTGCATTTCTGGCAGAGTGTAGAGGAGGATAAGAGAGTCCGTGCTGAGAGATGCGCTGGAATGAGGAGCCAGGGAGTCTTTGGCAGTAGGTAGGCAGAGAAGATGTTGGTACCTCTCCTCGCAGGTGGGAATTTCAGGGAGAGCTGAGGGAAGGGTGCTCCGGCTACTGAACGGTAGCTGGAAAGCTTTTTTTTTTTTTTGCTTTGCCACAGGGGTCTCAGTTGTTTTCTTAAACATCACGTATCCATGACCTGCCGGATGGTGGGTTTTTGCTCTCGTCTGCATCCACTGATGAATATCTTGAAAACACACAAAACAAAACAAAACTTAACACCTGTGATGAAGTATCCCCCGTAAGATAATTATAAGTATAAAATAAGTTATTAAAGACGATAAAGAACTGCCTGCTATAACTCTGAATCAACCACAATATAATATACTTGACAACTGATCACTTCCTTAATTAACTCTGGAGTTAATCAAGATAAAGCAATCAGGTGATACATAGGCTACTGTGTATATAGATAACTAATTATTATGCACATTTTAGTAACTATTGTACCCTAATGTGGACCCCTACAGGAAACATGGGGGTTATTAGGAACCCATTAATGCATCATTGTATTTTTCAAAGCATTCAAATACAATAGTACCAATGCAGAAATGTGCGTTTGAGTAGATATAGTTTTGAGTTGGCCATTGCTACTATGTTGAAAAGTTTGAATAACCTTCATCCAGCTGTTGTAAATAAAGTCAGTAACAACAATGCAAATGTAAACAGTAACAGTGTGATTGATGGACCCACAGCAGAGTGTATATTGTGGGTATTTTAACTTGTAATACCAAAGAATGTGAATATTCAATTTAAATATGTCATTAATTAACTGGTGTAAAACTCAGTATTTATCTGTTAGTTAGAATGATTCTGTTTTCTACAGTAGGGGAGAAGATTATGCATTACTTCACGTTGGGGACACAAAAAGTGACTGATAGGTTATACCTATGAAAATAAGTTATTGGTTATGTGACATTTAGGTCCAGAATGATTCAGTAACAAAGTGCAGTCTGTTCTCATATCAGGATGAGAACCTGTTTCTAAATTCTGCATCACATGCTCATTTCTATTGTGGTTCACAACAATGTCTGGGGATCAAATACTGAGCGAGTCTTAATTGAACGTATATGAACCAGTGGTACTGGCTTCACATTATATACACATTCCTCACACTGTGACAGCGCCAAGACTGTCGAGCTGCTTGAAACAGGAAACTGTGGAAACAAACTGTGTTGATCAACAACTTAAGTCATTATAGAGTAAGAAACAAACATTTCAGCCCTCTTTGCTACACTCCAAACCACAATTTTGTTTTTGTTTTTTACAGTTCCTAAATAATGTGAACAACTCGGAGGCTTTATTCCAAAAAGCATTTAACTTTTCAAGGATTCCTTTACATGGCATTACTTTCTATGAGTTTCCTTTTAGAGTCACAAAGTTACTAAGATCACCTCGCAAAACTAACTAAACTAAATCTTGGCTCTACATGCTCACTGGTTGCATGTCCAGGTTACAGAGTCAAACTCCACCAGGCGTGTATCCCTCTCCCCAAAATTGTCCCTCCTGGATCCCTTACAGTCAAGATCGCAGTGAAGATAATAAAAACCAAGTAGGTCTATCAGACACACAGTAGCTATAGGAAAAGATCTCAGAGGGCGGTCTCGTGTGATAAAGTGGGTCTGTCATGTAGTAAAGAGGGTAGTCTGTGAGACTGCACAAAAATGGATGTATTAATCTCGGATCGTGCTTAACTTTAGTGGATCATAACATATCAGATGCTCCGGTTCAAAACTCCGGACCAAACTTTTCTGGGTGTCAATTTTTGAGGCATAACAAAGGCCAAAATGTAACCAGTAACAGGTAAGAGTTGTTTTTAATAATTGATTGCTAGAAATGTCTTTTGCTACTAAAGCAGTTGTTGATCCCATGCTGCCTATGCTAACGGTCAGGTACGAGGAGTGAGGAGTCAGCAGTCAATGACCGTATAAAACAGAGCAGTCAATAAAATAGGTTTTTAAAAAATTGTGAATCACCGCAACCACAAGAGGTCCTTGAGCATACAGTCAAATGTACACAAAACGTTTTAGGTTGATGGGTCCAGTAGTAGGCCTATGCAAGATTAGTTGCAGACAGACAGATAGACGTGCGCACACACACACACACACACACACACACAGGACTGATCACATGATCCCTGCAGGCCTACGCCCGGTGGAGTTAATCATAATCACATATACTGAGGTTTAAAAGCAGCTGATGATGACAAAGAAAGAAACACATTACAATATTTTTGTCCAAAGTAATCATAAACCCAGCTTTAAATCATGTTAATATTTGCACATTAAAGTTAGGCTACCATAAATATTTCAAATGATGATTAGCCAAATGCATACTTCATAATAAAATACACAAATAAGATCAAAGATCATCCATTAACCTTCAGGTAGATTCACAAACACACCATAATAATGTCAATCAAATAGAAAGAAAATGCTTCTTACATTGAAGGTTATTCAGCAGACACATAACAAACAAACTTTCCAGGAGACAGGAGGAAGTGCAGGCCTCTATTTATAAGGTGGGAGGTGCAGCCACAAGCACACAGTGTCTCCTGGTGGAGAGGAGGGTAAATACACTGTTAGCAGTGTATGTCCTGTCCTGTCCTGTCCTGTTAGCAAAGTATTACTTATTTACTTCTGATGAAAGGTAGCTAGCTGAGAGAGGACAAGTTAAGAGTCTGAAAGGCTTGTAATTATATATATATATATATATATATATATATTCTGTTACAGTAAGTTTCGTGCAGGGGCAGTGCATGTGACTCGAACTCAGGTAATGATGACTCGACCTGGACTCAACTCGGACTCTTCTTTGGTGACTCAGACTTGGACTTGGACTCGAACACTGGGGACTCGAGACTCGACTATTACTCGACTCTTCTTTGGGGACTCGGACTTGGACTTGGACTCGAACACTGGGGACTCGAGACTCGACTCCTACTCGACTCTTCTTTGGGGACTCGGACTTGGACTTGGACTTGAACACTGGGGACTCGAGACTCGACTCGTACTCGACTCGGACTCTTCTTTTGTGACTTGGACTCGGACTCGAATGCTGGGGATTCGAGACTCGACTCGGACTCGAGAGTTGATGAGTCGACTACAACACTGCCACGTGTCTGAATCAAACTTTTCAGTAATTCAGTAGGTTCATCCGTTAAAGCTAAAACGAGTCAATAGTTAAGTTAATATGGAGACAAGCTCCAGTGTGATAATCAAGTAATTTATATCATAATTCAACAACTCACTCAATGCAACCCCATTTGTTTGTGTCAAGTCAAGAAACACTGGCGCCACTATTCTGTTTGAATCATTTGACAATTCCATCTTTGCACGTTGCTCAGTGGGACAGCTACTGTAGCTCTTGGATTCTGAGTAAACTGTATAACGACATCAAACAGTTTTTATGAAGCTCTTGCATTCAGACATACGTCACGGCTGAAAGCCAACTAGGCCTACACCAGGCGGTCCAGTGATGGCCGTGAAGACAGCCCAACTTTTTTGGAGCCGGCCAAAATCTAGAGGAAGCATTTTAAATCGTATTACACATTGTTCAATGTAGCCTATAAATCTACCCACTGGTGAGTAAGATTTTCCCAGTTCTCCAGTGCAACATATCTGCATTTTCCTAGTGGCCATGTGACAGAGACGCGTTACTGGATCGCTTCTGTTTGTTTGTGGACATGGTCGCAGACGAGCTCCACTCCAATGAAAATGCTGTCACAATGCATTTAAAAAGCTCAACTCATTCAATCTTTGGTCAAGTGAAAAAGCTAGTAAATGGGCAAGGTTTCCTTTATTTTTGGCAAATTATTGTTTCCGTGGTCAAGATCACTTTCAGGCTCAACTTTTAAGACAAGGTATTATTGACTTAAGAGTTCTCCCTATTTTTTTTACACAGTAGGCCTAGCTCTTAAATTTTTGTGAATTAATTTGTACGACGTTGCCCGACGTCAGAAGCCAAAAGTGTTTGCTGTAGGCCTGTAGCTCTTTTGAATGGCCACACTCAAAGGAGTCTGAAAAGCCGGCCTTCACAGAGAGTGGAGAGAAGCATTAATCATTTAAATATGGGGATAATGACGACCACTTTCAGTTTCAGACAGTCTATCTTGGAAAGCATAGGGGTGCGCACTGTTGTACACACAAAAAATGCCAGAAATATTTGTGTAAATGAAAAACAAAGCTTGAGAGAAGTAAATATCTTGCTGACTCTCTCACCTCCGCACAGCTGACCAATCACACGGCTCAGCTGAAGTTCAAAGGTGGTGACAGTCGCTCTCTGACTCTTACTTACTTACTGCTTACTGTTTAGAGACGTTGTTATCCTTGCACATTTTCCTTGATCAGTAAAGGCTGGATTATCCAACCAAACAGACTCGTACATGGAAAGCTGCAGACTCCATGGACTTGTTGTAGTTCTGTTTATACTATCCCGCTTGGAGGACACGTTCCACACATGCGCAGCAGATCAGATCATCTAATTTTATTGATGGTTGAGAGAGAGAGAGAGAGAGAGAGAGAGAGAGAGAGAAAGAGAGAGAAAGAGCGAGAGAGAGAGCTGCTCCGAGGGTGGCATCAGATTAGAGGAACTGAAGATGACATACCAGGGGCAGATCTAACAGGAAGCTTAGTGAAACTGGTAAACAAAAGCCACAATGCATTGTGGAATCACCATGATCGGTTATAAGGCTCCTTTACAATACTGGAAGGCTGCATCAACCTTTGTATTGCAGTTAAACCTAGCAAAACCGAGTTGCCCACAACACAAAGTATTGGTCAGGTTGACTAAACAAACCTGGGTTTTTGTTTGGGTTTTGCCTTAGTGGCACGGATGCCAAGTTACTCATTTGTGATGTCTGCAGTTGTGTCTGTGTATTTTCTCAATGTAAATCCTAGACGGATAAAGGTTCAAACACTCCTGTGATGAAAATAAACATGGCTTTAATCGCTTGCAATTTGCTGTCCTCTCATGTAGTAAATAAGCCTCAGGATCTCCCCTCCTATTGTGTAATGCTCATTCACAGGATCCCACACTAACATCCACTCCCAGAATTCGTTTTCACACACGTCTCACCAGTGTCAAGTCCCGCTTTATAGGTCTAAAAACGTCATTGGCAACTTGAAGGGAAAGCAAATATTGAACTAAAACTTAAAATAAAAATAATTTTCCACCTCGCTAAGAGGACCACACACACATACACACAGACACGCACTCACATCAACACATATGCATGCATGTTGAGTGCAAGCCTCTCCTCTCTCCCTTGCATCGCTCTCTCTTACACACACACGCACGCATGCACGCACGCACACACACAGTTCTGCTTTCCTTCAAAGCCACATCCTGAATCTCCTTCCTCAGGGGAGTAGATTTACACTGTGGTTGTCCTTCAGGTACACCATAAGAGTTCTACATTAAAGCCTCTACACTTACAAACCCCAGGTTTTTGACTTTTTACAGTAAAATTGATACAGCAAAAGGAAATGAAACATGGAAGATCTGCATTTAGGTATGAAATCATATTAGCAGCTTCACAGAAATTTCAAACTTGCGTCTACAGTATTCTTTGGCTGGCCTCCACAGGGGTCTTACTGTAGGTGGAGGTTAATGGGGGCTTGGAGAGGGTAGCCAAGGCCAGGGCACTGGAGGAAGCAGTGGAGGGGGTTAATCCAAACCCCGCACATGATCGTTAACTGTACTCCGTTGGCATCTAACATTGTGGTTTGAGTCAGCTGTGTAAGCAGAATTTATGAAGTGAAAAATGATGGTCCATAGCCTTGGTTAGTACCAATGTTCAAAGAATTTCTGGTAATGTGAACAGCTGTATCATTTTAAAGGTATGTAAGAAGTAATAATAGTAGTAATATTACATCCGTGTAATATTTGAGTACTCTGCATTATTTGAATACTGTGTATTCAAGCTTTCAGTATGTTTGCTGTTATATTATGTTCTTACTGTTTACTTGTTTTTTACTACTGTTCACTTGCTTTTTTACTGTGTAACACTGCAAATGTCCCTGCTGTAGAACTAATAAAGGATTACCTCATCTTGTCTTATCTTATCTTATCGCATACTGTTTGTCAACACAACTTTCAAACTTGCCCCCTCAGCGAGCCAGAGAGAGAGCAGCGGTGGTCGAGCGACCTAGAGAGTGAATGAAGAGAGGGATTGCATTAGCGAGAACAAAGCCGTGAATCAAAAGAATACACATTATTTTCTGATTGTTTCACAGTGGTTATGTTCTAAAGCGCAAATAAACACACACACCTCCGCACAACCCTGCACGAAGGTGACGCATTGCCAAAATTTCCGTTGTGGCCTGTCTGCTGTGTGTGTGTGTGTGTGTGTGTGTGTGTGTGTGTGTGTGTGTGTGTGGCTCACCCCCGCCCTCGGTCAAACAGACATACGGAAAGCAGCACACAGCATAGGAGAGAGACGAGGAGCAGGGGAAACACTGAAGCACATAAAATCACACGGCGATGTAACAACCCATTTGTCGTCAAATATCATGCTTTGCATCATACAGACGCTAAAAGGAGCTTTGTGCATTGACGCTGAGAGGCGCGACAAAGCGGCGGTATTTGACAACCTGGGAAGTCTGCACACCCTGTGCGCTGGGGGTTACACACCCAGGTAGGACCAAAGGCTCTTTGCTGATGCCCACAAACGTCCCGAACACAGCAAAATAAGAAGAAAAGAAAAAATACAGGCAGAGGGCAGAGTCTCTGCAGATACACACACCACCACACACTTCTAGTGGGTCATAAGTTATGATTGAGAGTGATTCTTTTTGTATTAGTCTATACATTGTTTTTTAAATGAAAATCCTGAACAGCTATTATACTTTCAAACTTGACATTAGCAAGACTTAGCTTTATTGCATCCAGACTAGAGTGGAGCAGAGGAGACATTTGCAGCAGAAACACACAGCATACTGCAAGTCAAAGCATTCCAAATTTCCCCTGAATTTTAAAAAAAAAAACACTAAGTGGTATATTTCACTATAAGCTGTGATTCACTATCTGCAATGTGTAACAAAAAAAATAGGACACGGTTCAATTTTGCAAGCAGCAAGTGAACTCAAAGCAGCTGAGCAGCACAGCAAAGTAGAGTAAATGACTGTTGATGCTTTGACCTGCGGTTTGCGGTGCATAAGCAAATGTCTGCATGCAGGGTCAAGCCTGAGCAAAACAATACTACCAAAGCTTCATATTTTCAAACTTTGCAATTTGACAGAAGATAACGTGTGAAATGTTACCATTTTCATGCTGCACCATGGTCTTAAAATGTAGTCTTGTAATATGAACCTGGTCTCTACAACATCCTTGAAAATGTGTCTTTGCACGTTACATTACAACGTAAATAGAAATGATTGGAGAATGCTTTGATGGAAAAAATAATACTAGATTCAGGGGGCAGCTATTTGAACGCGGCACTGTGCATATTTGCAATTCCAAACTGGTCATTATATTCAATTTATGCCGACACTGATACAGTTTTACCAATCATTCTGTGACGGCCTATGCAGACGATTGGCTGGCAATAAACACCACCCACATATCACAAGGGCCACCAATCTGCAATAAATGATGCTTTAGCTTCCTGCGGCCAGCATAGTGTCAGCTAACACATCATCAGCATTCCTGAAGTCTTGCCCAGTGCAAAGGTCTATTTACAGTGCCATAATAACACAATTGTTCAAATGGGCTGTACGAAATATGAAATGAAACAGGAGAAGGATGGAATCCAGCCTGATATGCATGGTTTCAGAGAGGAAGGAATTGCCTGTCTCGCCTTGTTTACCATACTCAGGCAAAATAAATCATAACGCTCACAAATGTACATTTCTTTCCAATCTACGAGCATATAATGTCTTTGTGTGGTTTCTTGTCACAGGGCACTCTGTCAGATGCAATTACCTACAGCAAACCTTCTTCTTAGAAATAAACAATTCACAATAGAGGTAGCAATACACTCATGGTTAAATTGTTGCCCTCTGGGGCTGCATTTAATGTTGTTTACTTTGCAATGCAGTGAGTGTGTGTACAGAATGTTACAATAATATGTCTGAAATTTGGCAATTTCACTGACCTTGGACAGAACACATGGCCTGACCAACCAGATGCCAACGTGTCTGTGTTTCATGCTCAATATTGAAGGCCATAAGTAGATTGCATACAGCAAGAGCACAAAAACAAAATCCTTTGCCCCCCCCCCCCCCATGGTGGTATCTTGCAGGTCTGTCATGCATTCTTCACCATAGATTCTTTAATACAGGTCTTAATAAAACATGACAAGATTAGACTCGCCAGTGGTCTCAAAACATTTACTATGAAAGCAGTAGACACCGAGGCTTCCAGATGTCGTCTTTCTACAAAGCAGGTTTCCAAGGAACTCGATCTAACAGCGCAAGGCTGGACAAGGCAGAGAAAAAAAAAAAAAGTGTTTTAGTCTGTGGCATTTCTGTCAAGCAGGAGATAAAAATCAGTACATTGTCTGATGGAGAGGTATGCATGGCTTTCCTGGAACAGAATAATGAATAGCCCAACAAAACTGTTGCTAAAATAAAAACCTGCTGCTCACATATCCTACGTACAACTGTCGCCCAAGAAAATATTTGGTAACCATGAAAACAGGTTATTTGTTAGCAGTTTGATTCTGAGGAATTACTTATTTTGACTTGCCTGATATCAGACAGAATTATCAACCCGTTACACATTCTGATATTTACTCCACCCTCACTGATTTCCAAGGGGGAGGGAGATTCGATTTTTCCCAACGAATCACAAGAGACTTCCAGTCTGCGAACTTATGTGGGGACATAATAATTAAATTCTCTTCTAGACTTTCCAAATGTTGTCAGACCGAAAGTGAAACGAGTCATTTCGCGGGGGTTGTGATGCTCAAAACAATTTTTCCAACGTTTTACAGCCGCAACAGTCGCAACGGAGTCGGCTGTGGCGGAGCCTGTGACGTAGGTTTAACTAACTTGGTTGTGATTGGTTAGTGATCCCAGTCCTGGAAACATGCACGCAAGGTAAACAGGAAAGAGACAGAGAGAATTTTCTGACGGCCCACTCATGCGGCGGCTCAGGGTGCCAGATGTCCAGTACACCACTGGAACGGAGTAAAAACACTAGCAGGTGATGGCTGTGGGACATTCAGAACTACCAGTGATTTTCTGATATTCTTTCATTGTATTACCCTGAAATACTTGTGTAAATCTCACTCTAAATCCTTATACTGCCTGCAATTACTCAACAACTCCCCATGAGGTTGAATGATTACGGATAGTTTTACAATAAGCCAAACAATATGTCACGTAATTTACAAAACACCAATGTGCACCAAGCAAAAACCATGCTATTGTCCATCTGCGGTCAGAGCGTCGGCTTCCCAAAGAAACGAGACTCCAGGGGCCAAATATTGCTGGATTTGTGGCTGGGGCCACACTGCAGTTTGGCCATCACATGTGTCATAGATCTGCGCGGTCCCCTGATGGTGGAACAGTGTGTCCAGAGCTGGACTGAAAGGGGAAGCTTCCTGAGGTCAGGGGAGTATAATGCACTAGCTGGCTCTCAAATAAAACTGGTTTGTTTTTCTTAAAAGGAGGTTGAGGTTTTTGGGTTTCAGTCCATCACCCCCACACCACACCTCCTCCACTCCTCTCCATTTGTTACAATGGAAGCCTTATGGTGTGTGCATTTTGACCTTTTAGATTTTAACACAAGGTGGTGATTGGCAGAAAACTTGTTTCATTATGACTGGAACTCTGGTTTGGCCCATGTAAATGTCAGCTGTGTATAAATTTGGTGAAGAGTGGACTGTGTACATAGTGCCATTGTTGGAAAGGCTTAAGAATATGACACAGAATGAACAACATATTGTACATTATGTTAGAAATATAATTTGCAAAGACAGCCAATTTATGAATGGCCATTGCAAATGGTTTATTTCCAAGGTCATGGGGGTGGGGGGGGGGGGCATTTCATATCTCACAAACAAAAACAAATCTCTCAACATCCACTGAGACAAGGAGACAGAAAAGTCATTTTCAGTCTTCATAAACAGTATCAAAAAAAAAAAGAAAGAAAATTGAGTCATCTCATTTTATAAGGTCATCCAAGAGAAGAGTATGTTTTGTTTTTCTAAGTTATATTAAAGTCAGTGGCAGGCAGGAGTTGTGCTCTCAATTCATGCCGAGAGATTACACTTAAGTGTGAATGTACTCTGTTAACCTGGAGATAGCACACATCCAAAATAGTTAAAGCTCATTGGGTGTAATGGTCAGCAATGGTCAGTAATGGCCTGTGGTTTGGCGAGATTTACTCCTCGTTACACAGCTCTTCCTGTCCACACACGTACTGTATAATAAAGACTTCCTCAACAGATTGGAAACCACTCCGCTCTCACCAGCACTCTTGAGTTCCTCTCTCTCTCTCTCTCTCTCTGTCTCTCTACCCCCTCTCTCATTCTTACTTTCTTTCAGTCTTTCTCTTTCTCTATCTCACTCTTTCCTTCTCACATACTGACCTTCCCAGGCTGGCCTGGGTCTTTATATTTCAGGCTTTGAGGCTACATCTGAAACAAAAGCAAAATTATGGGTCTGGTTTGGCTTGAGGAGAGCGCAGTGACCCCGGCATGCGGTTTTCTTAGGCCAGACCAGAGAGAGGTGAGGTGGGGAGAAGAATTTGTGTGAATCTAGCTGTGTATTTGAAGAAAACCCTAACCACAGCTAATTTGAATGTGTCATTAGCAGGAGGGGGGGTGATCTAAACTTGGGCTGGCCAGTGATGGAGTATAATCCACATACTAGCGAAGACACCGCTCAGTTTTTCTTTTCTGTTGAGAGATTTTTGGGGGGGGAACATAGGGGCCATAGCCTCAAGAGAATAAGCACACTACTTATCACCTCATAAATCTTCTCACCTCTTCAGCACTTGTCCAAGTTGTGTGACTTCTGTGACTTCTGTCACTTGTTGCTCTGGGTCATCACCATGAAGTATTAAAGAGTGGACTGGTTTTATCCAAATCTTCATGGGTATCCTCGTCACGCAGTCACATTTACAATATTGTCCTTATTCTATCAAAGAATACACGTTTTGAGAAATGATTACTGCAGGTGTTTCAACAAAATGCATTGCTCAATTCATGTTTTAAGTCACACAGGCCAAACTGTGTGGCATGATGTCCCATTGTTGGTATACACGAAACAGAAGGTGGAGCAATGAAATAGATATGAATGGAGAATGGTGTATTTTGAGACCTTACGCAGATGGATCACCCTAAAGCAAAACAATCAGTGAAGAAAGTGTCTCTTAGAGTTTCCTACAGTGGGCCTGCATCGTACTGTGTGGTCTTGAACCCTATTTAGACCTAGTGGGTGACCACTGTACAATTAGGTATGCCATGTTTCACAGCAGCAGCAGAAAGTAGAATTCCTGTCAATGGAGCAGACCTTCTCATGTTTACTGCTCACATATATTCTTCCTACCATCCATGGCACTGCACCCAACCTGGCTTATGGTTGATTGTATCATGCAGTATGAATAACACAATTATAAAACCCCATAAGACACTCCGTGTTTATGTAACTGCAGATCCTCCGAGGGAAGGACTTACTACATGCAAGGATGAAAGTTGATGCCCCAGATGGCAATTTCAGAGCTAACAGAGATGTATGTTTCTTGGCTTAAAGGTGTTTGACACAGCTAATTTAAGGATGAAACGGTTTCATGTCAGAGGGAGAAAGAGGTCAGCATCTCGGGGAATTTCCTGAAATAACATTCATGTAAATTGTATACATATAATCTACATTAAACACATCTTTAATGCCTTATTTACATCAAAATCAATGAAAATGGCAACATCCAGTGATATTATCATCTGTCATGATTATCATCTGATGAAACAACTACATTAACAACTACAGTAATGGCAGAATGCCTGTTGAAATACACATAAATTATCTTAAAAGTATTAATCCTAAGTTTTGCCCAAAGACAAAACAGTGATATATTGCACCATCCAGGGAGGATTTCATCAGGCCTTTGAGAAGACAGTGTTAGCACCATAACACAGTCTTTAAGTATTCTGGTCTGCACTTTAGTGGAGGAGTCAATTGCCAAGTATTCAGTGTGTTTATAGACTTCAGTCAGTGACTGCTGATAGATGACAGCTAAGGATATCCCCAAAGACAGACTAGACAATCGTGTTTTTAAGGGGTGGGTGTGAACTTTTTTAGGGGAAAAAAATGAACAATGGAGAGAAATCACATTATAGTGTAATCCCCTGAGCCAAATAGTGCCATGCTTCATGCATAATGGTGGAGAGGAGACTTGAAGCATTGAAGTGTATAGAAGGTCTTATACCCGTGACTGTCTCGAGAAAATCCAGCAAAAAGCCACAGCTCTGGAATCACATGTTAAAATCATTACAGTGTAAGACCCCTTACCACTGCACCATTCCCTAACGAGAAATCTATCCATGCTGCTGCTCGCTGAGTGGTGTTGGTGGGAGGTTTGGTGACAGACCCTTGCATGAACTACTATTGCTTCATCACCCTGCCCATTTGTACATCCTTGAGATTAAGCCATAGAGGCCTCATGGCCGCTTAGCAAAGGCCCAACCATACGCGATGGCTTCTCAGAATCCACAATGCGTTCAAACTGGGCCTTCTCGCTCTCCTCTTCAATTATACCACACACACAGTCCATTGCAAAACACAGCCGGTGTCCATAAATTGTGGAAACCATTGATTGAATTGGCAACAAGCTCTTTTTCAAATAAAGAGTTCTCTTAAATCTACCTACTTTTGCTCAAGTGGTCAAAGACAGTCTGATGAGATCACAATATATTTTACAGCTGATTCTTCTCTTGAAAAACACACTCTTACATCCTTGATCCAATATCAGCAAAAAAAAAAAAGTCTAAGTCTAAATCTATTCTCATAAGATTAAAATTTATTCTCAGCCATTCCTCATAACAAATGAATGGCTTCCTGGCAGGTCCATCTGTTGGACAGTAGTGATCCAATGTGTGACCAGTGGTCACAGTTGGTAGCACCCTCTTCCCACACTTGGTGTCTAGGCAAGTGGGCACTGGCCAGAACGTGCTCTGGGTAAAGGGCTGTGTGTGGTCCATGGAGCTCCCACGACAGTCCAGTGCTGTCCAAAAGAAAGCCAATGCCAAATCCACAATGTACGTAAAAACTTAATAACATTTCCTCGAATTCAGGAAATCATATTTTGAGGAATATACAAAAGGACATCTACTCTTCTAGAATATTCTGTAAGTATAGTTTCATTGGATTGTACGTGTCCCTATTGTTTTTCTACCTCTATAAAGGACACCTTAGGAAAACATGTGTCTTTAGTCCTCATAGATTCACAGTCTAATGTAACTCACAAAACAATTACTTTTACATTATGATGATTATTAACTCAGCGACTGTGATGATAAGCAGTGTTGGGACTAATTCTACAGTAACTCTGTTATTTTGGGCAGTAATGCATTACTTTTTAAAATAAGTAACTAAATTACCATTACTGAAAGGTTTGTTACTGCGTTAGTTAGGGAGTCAGATACTGTGCTCATGTACCTGCAACGTGACGTTCACCTCTCGTCAGAGCAGCAATGTCGGCAGAGTGGAGATATTTTAAGATAAAAGATGATGACAAAAGTAGAGCAGACTGCAAACTACGGCTGGGTACTTGTCAGCAGGTCATGTTAAAGCTAAATGATCTAAAGTGACTGTATTACACTGAAAATGATTACAACAGCAGTCTGCAGCGTGAAGACACAGCTAACAGTTAGCTTACCGGTGTAACAGTTAGCCTGCAGCTGTACTTTTCCAAACACCATGGCCACTGCTGGAGTTGGAGATAACATTTGCCTTCTGAGTTATGTAAACAAACAACAAAATGTGTTCAGTTGCCCTTCGTTAATTTGTTGTGCGTTCAGATAAACTCGTGAAGAAGAGAGACATTTCAAAAGTAACAAAAACGTTACTTATCACAGTAATGCATTACTTTTTGATGGAAGTAACTGGTAAAGTAACTGAGTTACTTTTTTAATGGGGTAACTAACTGTAACTAATTAGTATTTTTCAGTAACTAGCACAACACTGATGATAAGACAGAACAATGGAGCAGACTATTATGGTGACATTTTCTGGGCTGAAATACTTGTCCCCCGAGTCATGTCTCAGAGGAGATGGCAACGGCTGCTTCTTCATCTTGTGCGTTCCCCGGCACACAGCGGGTCTGCTCTTAATTGTGGCAGGGGGAACATCAGCAAGACTCATTCTATTCTTCATTTCATCCCACAGACGCACCAGAAAACAGCTAGTAGTTTCTGCAAGCTACATTTTCCACGGGAGACAGCCGCAAGCCCAAAAAAGCAAAGCGCAATGTCATCACCCAGGAATCCAAGAAATACCAGAAAGTCTGAGTTTTATTACAAAAATCATCTGTGAGCACAAACAAATGTGGAGCACAAACATGCCTTTTAATTGAGAAGGCAGATGGTCCCATCGCGGGCGGGACGGCAGTGAGAAGCGACTGTGGAAAACAAAGCATCCGCGGCGACCACGACCCTCCATTTTCTGCCGCTCCAACTGGGAGACAGGGTCTGGGGTTGGAACCCACAAGACTCAAACAGAAATCACTATTGTTGCCTCAGCGAGACACACAGACAGACCAATTCACAGGAACAAGTTGTATTGGGTTTCCGGGGAAGGGAGGGGTGGGGTGGGGGGGGAATGTTGTTTATCCACTTCATCATCATTGTTGTGTTTGTCTTCTGCTGTTTCTTTGATAGCTTTGGGAATGAAGCCACTTCCATCCCGACGTGAAATCCCAAATGCAAAG
This sequence comes from Heterobranchus longifilis, assembly GCA_028570985.1. NCBI lineage: Eukaryota > Metazoa > Chordata > Actinopteri > Siluriformes > Clariidae > Heterobranchus > Heterobranchus longifilis. The sequence goes on along the minus strand of JAOVVB010244596.1, from coordinate 5,649 downwards.
AGATACTGGGGGGAACAGTTGGTTAAAATCACAACATTTACACTGAAATAAACACAGCAAAGTCTCTGAAATGTAAAAGCTCATTTCTTGGTAGTCACCGTAATTTGAGGAATTCCACTGGTTGAAATGTTGTAAGTGATTCAAATAACATATATGAACGTGTTTTCTGTTGTCTGGGATCATAGCGAAGTATTCCGAGGAACTAAATCTCCCCTAAAGATGCCTTTCTCTCCCAGACTGATCATAGTAACTGGATCCTCTGTTTAATAGTTTGCTGTAGCAGGGGGACTGACTGAGTGGTTTCCATTCCGCTGGGCTGTAACCGATTGTCCCAGTGACCACAACAAAGGATAAAAAAAGGAAGGAGGGTGAGGGGATAGAGAATAACTCGGGGCTCAGTATGGATTGGAGAACCCTGAGATCAATGACTCAATGGCTTCCAGAGCCTCCTCCGGCTTAACTACGTTTTAACCCTAACCTTATCTGTTGCATCTGCTTTACCACACAACAAGTCAAGGCTGTGTAATACATAGTTTGTATAACATCATCATACACACAGGATATGGTGTCTAACAACCAGTCTGGTTTCTCTGAACTTTACACTAATAGGTCGGAATCAAGAAGGCTTGATCTATTTAATTCACCCAGACATGAGAGGAAACAGAAAAAGACATCATCACAGCGGTCTACCAACAATGTAGGCCATATGTCCATTAAGTAGGCATTTTGTTCTGTTTTGCGAAGTAGATGTGTGTGTGTGTTCACAAGGGTGACTGCTAAGTCAACAGACGTATGTATGGTGTACAGACTGTGTTGTGATGAAGTGGCATTACGTCCGCAGACCTGCTCGACAGGCGTCCCGTACTGTAGCGGGTAACCATTAACCAAACCTACTTTGTGTGTATGACCTATAGGACTAATGCAAGATACATTTTGATGGATTTCCCCCAATCCTCTGAAGTCACAAAGGCAGAAAACACCCAGTTGAAAAACAAAATGTGACATATTAATTATCATTGGCAATTGCACGCTACATTTAGTCACACAGGAAAGCTCCATGCCAGCATGCCTGATTCAAAAGCCTCCCACTCATTAATATCACTGATGACCTTTGTCTCATGGCGGTTTTGGAAACCTAAATCAGCCCATAGTCATGCACGGAGTCAAATGGAGCACTGAGCAGGAAGAGATACAATGATGTTAATGTGAAAGCAGGCAAACACATTGCGACTGTCACCAAATGTGCCTTTTGACGCCTTAAGTCCTTTTCCCCATGATGATGCCTCTGAACAATTGGATAATTAATACTCTGAATCTCTTTTCTTAAAATGTGAATGCAAGCAGAGACAGTGGTTTAGGAGCAATGACATACAGATGTGCTCTGGAAGATCGAGCTTTGCAAACCCATAAATAGTATTTCTATCAAAAAAACCCCAAAAAAAAACATTTTTTTCTCATTGAGCTCAGGCAAAAACAATTATTTTACATTGTCTCACAGTGGCTGATTTATTCTTCACTTCACAGGCTGGGATTGGTTCAGAGTATGTTAGCAGGCTCCTTTTTGTCTAAATCAAATCTGCTTCACACATTTGTATTACGATTGTGGTAACTCCAAAGCCAGACGTTTTTCTTAGATTTTGTATGCAAGGTGTTACCCAGCGTATCTCTCGGATAACGCAGCAGTTAAAGCTTTGTTCTTGGCACATGCTGTTGAGTGATTTGGTGATGAATTACTGGGTGTGATTCTGACCACTGTAAGTTATGATTCTAAGTGTAAAACGCAAAGGGCAAGTGCAAAGTAAGTTCCCCACGATTACATATTTGACACATCAGATCAAAACATACAGTACGTAATGGTTTCCCTTGTAACAAAAATGCCAAAATCCACCGACAACTCCCTGTGTTTACAGAGCAAATCTCCTTTCTCCTGATGTGATCCCTGTCTGGTCACCGCTCCGAGACCCAAAGACATCCGAGACGGTGCAAGGTGTCCACCGAGGGGTGACAGTTGGGCGTGTGTACTCAGCCACAGACAAAACAACACTTTGGCAGACACAGCAAACTCCCAGCTCATTTTCACATATAATGAAAGCTCAGACATTTAAGGTCTTAAGGCCACTTATGTCAGTGAAACCTTTCGCAGAAAGTCCGTTGTGAAATCACGGTCATTGTCAGTATATAGCTGAAGTCCTCAAGGGCCAAGCCTGACCGCTGGACCAGTTTTTTTTTTTAAAGTACAGACAGCTATGACGTGGGTTCGATATGGAACTATAATCCCCTTAAAATCCTTCAATTTGTACTGAAACTGACATGGCAAACTGGAAAATGGCATATGAGCCATATCACGCCAATACAATGCATTTACTTCTGTGAAATATTATGGCTTTAACTTTTAAAAAAAGCATTTCAGACAAGCTCTTGGAGGATTTTTTCTTTTTCAAGAAACCACTTTTTTGAAAGTGTTATTTCCCATTATTGGATATTTAAATCTCACAGCTAGTGTCTCATATAGGTCAATAAACAACATAGTTTTTATCCTTATTGAGAACACATTTATTTTAAATGCCGCAACAGGCAATAAAAGCTGACCAAATATGAAACAAATAAATGCCACGTCAAAATCACCCATTTCAATTTAGAAAATATGACTTTACAGTCTAAGGTCAGTGACTATTTTAGGTGGCCATCACACCACGTTTATATGTGGTTGGATTTGTTTCCCTTCCCTTCCCGACGATATGCATCCACTTTAGCACTATGGACGTCACAGTGTGTTCTGAGCCGCTTGTAACAACAGAGAGACTGCACACTGAATTTTCATGAGTACGGCCTCGGTCTATATTCCCAAATGTGATTGATCCACTGTGTACTCTGGCAACAGGTCGAGTTCAGTAGTGGTGGTAAATGGTTACGTTTAAAATCTGTAAGTTATGGAGGGGCACACTTGTGTGCTTTGTGCTTTTCTTTGGGTCAAGGTGGAGCCCCTGTATAATTGGTGGACTGTCTATCAACCTAAACCTCAAAAGATTTAATTGATTTAAGGGGAGGCAATAATAGGAGTCCCATATCACAAAGGCCGTATAGAACTTGTCCTGAAAATATAGAAGTTGTGGAGCCGATCATTTATGATCCTATTTTGGGTAAAGGTCCCGGTAGACTTTTCCGTAACATTCACATCAGATTCCCACATAGTGTTTTGTGCAATCCAACACTTTGTCAGGCTTAAGTCAGAATCTTATTGGCTTTTAATGTTGTACTATTTAGGTCCCAGTGGAATATATTTAAAAATGACGGGCATACATTTCACAAAGTTCAGATTTTATTGCAAAGTCTTTCCTACTGGATAGAAGGCTAGATTCATGAGGGGATTTTTTTTTTTTTTTTTTTTTTACTGAAAAGTTAAAAAAAACATTGGTCTTAAGTTGGCTGTTTCTGCCATTGTAATGTAAGGTGGTGACAGTTGTCCAGGGAAATACATTGTTAAAACTCTCTGGCTGTGCAGTGTTGTGTTGTATGTGTCTGCCATCTATTGGACTTCTATGAAACACCACTTTGCAAATTCCTTTAAAAGCACAGTAAGTGAAGACTTTTTGACATTGAAAATGTGTTTTTAAAATGCTTATCAGTGGAGATAGTTAATGGTAATATGTTTACGGTTTATTGAGATTTATAGCATGATAAATTACACATGTGCCAAATTTGCAATGAATGGCCATCTAGAAAAAAACTTGTAAAAGCTATAAATTAACCAATTATCTGTGTGACTAAGGTACTGCACAGATGAGAATCTCAGGCAGACGGGAGCAAAACCACAGCAAGTTGGTAGTGCCCATTGACAAGAAACATTTTTGTGTTTATGGTAATGAGGAACAGTGGTTTGTAAAATAGAGGAAAAAAAATAAATACCCCCAAATTTATTAAAAGAACTCACTTATATCCTATAACATGTGTTGCGGTGGGAGCCGGGGTAGGACGCCAGGAAAAAGAGGGAGTGGGTGAGTGCAGGAGTCGGCCGAGCACGTGCCTCCTGAGGTCCTCTGGTCTCTGTCTGGGATCAGTCCGCCTCACCAACCCCTGGGCTAGACTCCCATCAGCCCCATACCCCGTCTTACTCTGGGCCAGACACCACCATGACCACTTGTATTGAAAGGCCTGACCACCATTGTGCCACAGCAGAGTACACAAACAAACAGTGCAGACACACACAGGTCTGCAACCCCTGCCATTACGTCGACTCATCAAGCCCACTCGGGTTAGTCATACCATATAGGCTTCCAGTGCAAGCAGCTCCCTCTTGGCTTTGGATGGAGAATCTGGCAGAAGATATTTGCTCATTTGTCCCCACACATGTATGTGGTTTGGTAACGCTGCTAGGGACTGCTGCCCCAGCCTTTCTTACTGTCCAGATTCAGAGCCAGTCAGGCCTTTCCTGTGTAATGTCCTCCCACACAGTCTGGCTGTATGGATTTTTCTTGTTCGTATTCAGCTGTTTACGTCCTTACAATGTGTTTTCTGCGAATTTTGGAATGCGACATGGACGAGCCAAATACGTAGGCATTGTTTCGTCTCGCAAGCTCAGAGCCAATTTAAAGTGTTTTTCCAGCTATGATTGAAATTGACAGTCTCTCATCTGACACATAAAAACAGACTTGCTTTTTATAGTATATACAATGTGCTGATATAGGACTTGCGCAAAGAGATGTGGCCTTAATTCTGGTAGGTGTTTATAGCTCTTTCTGGAAATTGGACTCATGCTTTTCCCTCCTTCAAAACAGATTAAAATGGACACTTTTCTTTCTTCAGGGTTCGTACAGCTTTTTAAGAGTAAAATTCAAGCACTTTTCAAGCATTTTCAAGGTTCAAGAACCAAAAATGTCCAGACTCTTGAAGCCTTTAACATCACATCTAAATTGTTACTATAAATTAATTTATACCTACAGGAATCAATGCATATTGCTACTTTGTTTATTTTACCAGCAGTTCATATTTGAGTGTTTTGTCTGGTGTGAGACGCCAGGAGACAAACAAATATGATGACGGGATGCTCTCACTGATTGTGTAAATGAAACAGCAGATTATGTTGAAAATCAAGCATTTTTCAAGGAGTATGTTCAAATTCAAGTATATTCCTTGAAAAAATAATGGTTAAAATTAAGCATTTTCCTTTGAACAAACCCTGTTTCTTCTGATTAGCATAGCAATTGAAAGATATACAGATGTGCCAAAATGCCAGGGGGAAAAAAAGATTTGCCACCTAATCTCCAAACCGGGCCATTTGGAAAATATTGTGATTGGTTTAAGCAAATACAAACAGGCCTGGGAGTTTTTTTTCACTATCCAGGTGTGAAAGCGAACTGAATCCAGACTTTCCCCCAGCAGCGCTGTGGAGATACTAATCTTACATTAGCGTCAAGTACGAAAATCGTATTATCGGAACTTCCGCGGCGAGCGACGCAAGTAATTCTGCGAATGAAGCGTGTCAAAACAGAAACAGCGTCCAAACTCGCGCAAATCAAGCGAGTAGATCGCTTTATTTGCATCTGGTCTGAACACAGAGTTAGAAGCATTATGTCGTGTACACACTGGATCCTCATTTGCTCATTTTTTCGCGGCGAGCAAGGCAAGTAATTGCGCGAATGAAGCGAGTCA
>JAOVVB010244582.1:0-21389 GCA_028570985.1 Heterobranchus longifilis | reverse complement strand
TGTGTGTATTTATTAGTGCATACAGTGCAGTGTTTTCTTTGTGTTTTAAAACAGAACGTGTATGATCCCATGAATTTCCCCTTGTGGGATAATAAAGTTTACCTGACACGTTACTGTAAATGCAATTGTGAAACAAAGTTTACAGAATTCATATTCATGATTTACATCAATTTTGCACTGGTTAAATGTTAAAAGGTTCAAAACGCTTCTGAAGCAGTTGGTTTTTTTTCTCCACTTTTTCATGTGAAAGAGTGTGACATTAAAAGTTGTTTTAGAGAAGAAGATCGATCTTCTCATCCAACTCTCTGCAACAAAGCACATTTTTGCCAAAAATGTTGAACTAAAAGTCCTTTAACTCACCAACTATCCTCTGTCCGTCCTCAGTTCTGAGGCGGACGATCTGCACCTTCACGTTGGTTCCGCTGACCGGAGTCAGCACTTCCTCCAGCTCGTTCCACACGCTGAGCACCGAGCCGCACAGGACGTAGTACGTCCGACACCGCAGACCGATTTCACACTGAAGACCCAATGCAGCTTTCTTACAGTTCCCCCTCCTGCGGCCGCAAACACACATTATAAATGATCAGTGAAGGGGATCTATGTTGTTGACATTGACTATTAAATAACTTACATTTTCTCCAAAACTGTGCCAAGTTACAGGACTTTCCTGTCACTCTCACTCACACAAATCTCAAAATTATTAGTTTATTATTAAGTTATCCAGGTTACTGGACAAACAAAATCCTACTGAATATGAATTGCAGTATATCCCACATTATCCGGCGTGTTTTACTTCCTCAGAAGAAAACAAGTGCCACATGTCTGGATTAAAATTAGAATAGCTGGTCCACCTTAAGTCAGTGAGCCTGACAGTCTACAGTCTGGGCTAAAGTTGCCCAAGAGCGCAGAAAAACTCCTCTCAGGCAGCTCTGGTTCTCGCTAACGTCTTTGACTTTAATCAGCAGGTGGGATTTGGCCTGGGTCTGGAGGAATTGTAGCATTTATTTACCAACAAAAAGCCTAAACTGTACACACACTGCACTGCTACATTCACCGTGTGAGTGTGTGGCTGTCTGTGCAGCTACGTGTGCGATGTAAAAGCATCATGTGGCACATGTGTGCTAATTAAATTTGACCGCCAAAAACAAATCGTATATACGAGACTGATCAGCTCGTCACCTGTCACGGCTGATCAGCTGAAAAGTCTTTTTTCGTCGTTGTTTTTGACCGGCGGCTGATTAATCGCTGCATCTCGATATAGAAACTGACCAGACGACCTTTAACAGATGTAAAGTGCACGTACCAGTATGCATGAGAGCAGATCTTTGCCGACAACTTGTACTGATCAGTCCAGTGCTGCTTGGCGTCTTCTGACAAAACCTAAAGGATCAAAAACAAACAAACATGATTCACCGACATGAACCACTAAGAGTTCTTCTCAAAGAAGTTTTAATAAAAAGTACGCAGTGTGACCTTTTTAAACTTCTTCTTGATGTCTGCGTATGTCTCCAGTTTGAGCTGTCTGCCGGTGTTCGGCCTGTAAACCAGGAAGAGCCTCTTCTTGTTGTTCACCTCTTTCACCAGGATGGCTGTTTTCTTGTTGTTCCTCATCTGAAAAACAAAACACACATTGCACTTATATTTACTCATCATTTGGCAAGTTTGAGAAATATTGATTTAAATATATATATATATATATATTCACAATATTGATTTCAACTCGGGCTTGGAGACACAATGCAAACTGGGGTCAGGGAGGGTCTAACTAAAGACAGCTGGATTATGGGACATGTAGGATCCAGCATGTTTGGACTTTGACCCATACTCGGGACTAAAAGTGTGTCCTGCAAGTCTCCCAGCTTTATAGAAGCGCTGTGGGATTACAGCTATCAGCGATTTCCTGAGTGCATCCGCAGATGTTTGATTTTTTTGTCATTTTATTTTGCTAATTTAATCCTCTGCCAGTTCAGATCTTAGTTCACTGAAACTTGAATTCAGAAGATGTGCAGTTGTATTTTTTTTGTTTAATAAGGACAATAGGTATAGCAATATTCCTTTCTGGACATTTTGTTTATTTATTAGACAAAAAATGATTATAGTTAGCACTAACTTGTTTTTTAAATCCTAAAGAGGAGGTTATATTGTCAGCCCTTTGGGGTTTTATTACTTCTCCTGCACAATCTATGATACATCTGTTATACATACCTTTTGTTTTTATCACTTCCTTTGTGCTAAAAAAATAAAACTGAAAAAGCTAAGAGAGCTTGTGGAATGTAGCCGCTCAAAAACCTCCCAGCTGAAACTACAGGGAATATATCTGCAATCCACCGGTTGTTTTAAACATTCAACACTCTCATTCTCAAATACTCATTTAAAACGTTAGATGTCATGCAGAATACTACTGCATTCAAATAACATGAATCTAAGATGTGTGTACTTAGAACACGTACAAAGTTTAATTTTGTTTCTGCTGAACATCTGTCTGAATTACTCGTTTGGTTTGTTGATACAGATCTTTACTTTTCATTTATACATTTGCATAATTGCACAAAGCATTCTTTGCCAATTTATGAAATCAAATCACTGAATGTTAGCAGATGTCTTTCTGTTGTTGTTGTTGTTGCTCGGCAGTCCTATTGGATTTTGGTGTGCAGCAGCACATGTAATGTAATCATTAATGGGCTTCCTGTATGCAGCAGCATGATCTTGATACATTTACCATCACAGACCATCACGATGCAAAGTTTTACTACGATCAAAGGTGGAGATGAAATCTTATTCATAAATCCAGTGAGTCCAAACATCAAATATATGTAGTAAAGAGTCATTTTAACCAGCACAAAAGTCGCAGAGCTATTTTAAAGTGAGAATCATTCTCTCACCTGAACATAGAAACCATCATCTGCTCCATTCTGATCCGCCCAAGCATGCGTGGCCTCCTCCCACGACATCCCCCTCTCCACACCCACCTGTCGAGACACAAAGACACGTCACGTGACTGCGATCTATAAGAGGAGAGGGCGTCAAAACTACATATAAATACATGTATGAACGTACGGTGTAGAGTTCCACGTGTCCTGATGTGGTGTAGCCCGGCGTGAGGAACTTCCTGCAGTCCAGCTTCTTCACCTTCTCGTCTCCGGAGCCCAGATCTAACGGAGGACGGGAGGAAAATCATTCCGATAACTTCCACATCCAATGAGGCGCTAAAATATGACTCAGGAAAGCGCTTTGAATAATTCAGCAGAGTAAAACGCTTTGTGCCCCAGTTTTGTTTTTTTTGCTGTATCGAGTGATAAAATGAAAGACCGTGTCTTACCCAGAATGCCCATGTCGTATCTGCCGTTCTTCTTGGCTTCCTGAATAACTGCTGCCAGAGTGTCGGAGAAATACTGGAACAAGGCGTTCTGCTGCTGGACCTCCATGCCCAGAATACGGTTCAGGAACTTCCCCATGTTGTTGTAGTCTGCAGCAGTAACAAAGAATATGCATTAAAACTGTACATGCATCGCACGTCACGTTTAACAGCGAGAGGGAGGCAGACGCCGTCTCCACTTTCAAAGAGTAAACTAAAAAACCTTCCTCTTCGAAAAAGCATATAGATACGACTTCATCTTGGATTGCCAATTTAAAGTCTATTTTTGTATTATCCTTCATCTCTTTTCTGTCAGCGGTTTATTTTGTGTGATGTATTATGCATATGTGCTATGCTTTTTATGTGTTTCACTGTTTTTAACTATTCTCTTTGATGCATTTGGAATGTATTCTGGTGGATTCCTTAAACTGTGTTTTTAATGCTGCGTGTTTTTGAACTGTGAGGTGCATTGATAGCATCTTGCATGTCTGCACCTTAAATACATTTTATTTTATTCCATTTTTAGGGCCGCACCAAATGTATTTTTTATCCTCTTTTACATGGAAATCTTCTATTGAGGATTTCGAATGAAGCTTCGAATGTCTGTCGACATCACCACCCTAAATAAATAAATCAGAAGATTGAGCGCCAAGTGAATGCAGATACACACTATGGGCTCTTTTTTTTTTTTTAATGACTCATCTGCTCTGCTATCATCTGCTTTGTGTGGCGTTGACATGAAAGTAGGGACAATCGTTGATTTTATCATGCATCGCAATAAAAACACACTCGCAATAAGTTTATCGTGGTGAATTAACTGTGATGCAATAAAAATATTTGTTTCTTTAAAAAAAAAAGTTGTAATGTTTTGAGAGAAAAAAAAGTCACAATTTTAATGAAAGTGTCTCTGTTCATCTTTTCTCTCCATGTCCTCATAAATACATAATCTATAAGCTTGTTCTGTATCTTAATTATTAAAAAATAAAAATGAATTAATCAAAAGCTATTAAATATATCTTATTATCATGAAAACAATGATGTCATTTAGATGGACAGGGTCGTAAAAAATTTGAATGCATCCTCTGTATTAGTGCAGCTTAATCTTAATCTTTATCTGCAAATCTGCAGAAATATCAGGTTTAAACACAACAAATAGACATGTTCATTTAGAATTTGAATGTGAATGTTACGAATGAAGCTTCCAACTATTCGGTCCAGCGATATTCCTTTTAACAACTTTAAAACTCACCTTTGTCCAGTGACATTGCTCCAAATCTGTCCTCCACATTTATGAGGCCCACGCCTATTAATCCACTCTGAATCTCTGCAGAAAAAAAACACTGTTGTTACTCAAAGTCACAGAAAAAAAACAAAAAAACACAGAAATCAACATGCAGATATCTACCAGGTGTACAAAGGAAATATATTGTGTGATTGTTTGACTGAAAGGTAAATAAATACTTTGCCTTGTTTAGACAAATAAAGTTACCTTTGAAGAAATCTCCTTTAAAGTGAGACGGCGGAGACACTAACGGAGCATCCAGCTTTACGATCGACTTCATCACAATTTCCAGAGCGCTTCTGCCGTACTGCAGCAAAAAACAAACGTGAGCGACTCACTGGAAAATAAAAACATCTACGAGAACTTCTCTGAGACAAATGCTCGATGTGCTTACTTTGTTGTCAAAATTAAACCTGCTGAGATCTCGAGTTTCTGTCGCTCTTCTGTCTCCGTGAGTCAGAGCCCCCTGTTGCAGACATTTAACACACAGTTCAGATTTAACAGAAAATGGTAAACTGATTTTAACCCTCTGAACCCCACAGCTCGCTGGCGGGTTTGAAAAGCGTGTTTTATTTAAAAAAAAAATAAATAAATCGCCGTTGGATTTTCACATTTCCGATGGTCCCTGAACTAATCATGTGTGACGAGAGCTTCTGTCAGGAAAAGTAATCAAATCTAAGCTTAAAATAATATTTAATCAAAATCACTTTATTCATGTCTCATTTTAAATATATGTATACATAAGATAAAGTTATGAACTGACTGATTTGCGGAGAAGCGGTCTGAATAAATAAGTAAGATTTAATTTGTGTTGTTCATGAGAATTTATTATTGAGTTATTAAACTATAATATTATTATTAATAATAATAATATTATCATATATATAATATTAGATTCACTTGAGAAAAAAATTCTGCTGTTTTTCAGAATTAATGAGATAAGTTTTCATGAAAAAAATAAATTCTGCTCTGTTTTTCTGAATTAACAAGATAATTATCTTGTTAATTCAGAAAAAACAAAGCACCTTTCTTTTCTCCAGTGAATGCTATATGCTGCTGTAGATTATAACTGTTCTCCCTACTTGATCATGATTGTGTTTCCACAGAGGTGCAGGACTTTATATTGCAGAGAAAAACGAGGACACTGTGAGTAAAAACGACACTGTTTGGGGTTCAGAGGGTTAAATACCGATGTTCTTAATTATACATTAATTAGTTCTTACCAGGCTTTCCAATCTTTTGGCAACGATGGATGCGAACCTCTGCTCTCCTGCGAGCTCCGATATGAGGAAGACATATTCTGGAGCAGTGACCTGGTTTGACCTGTGAGTTCTCCCTGTGTGCAAACAAACAACAACGTTTGGTGCATTGTTGTTATTTCATACGGTGTCGTGACTTCGCGGCGAGGTGAATTATCTGCTGACCGAACTGCTGTATCGCTCTGTCTGCGCTCCACGGCAGCTCCAGCGTCATGTGGACTCTCCGCCGCTGGTTCTTCACTCGACGATCGGCCTGCAGGGAAATACCCGAGCTGGCAGCTTCTGAGATGATGGCGATGTTCTGGTTCGGAGAGAAATAATCAAAGTTACTTTTTCTACGGAAGCCCTGAACATGACCGTAAAAAGGGTGCGTGGTTTTGCATTTACCTTCTCTCCGTCCATGAACCGCTGCTTCTCCGTGAGATTGAGGATTTCCACGGGGACATCCAGCTCGGAGCGAGACTCGTACGTGATGCTGCCGTCGTCGTTGCTGACCACGCGACCTTTCCGGCCAGTCATCTGAAGCACAGACGAAGAAACGAGCGACGTTAAGAACACTGATCCGGCTGCAACAAAAACCGTACAGCACCGGATGTTTGTACCTCGGCGACGTTCTCGGGTCCTCCCAGTTCATCGATGAGCTCGTCCAGAGTGTTGGGAGGCAGATCCTCAGCCAGATCCTCCAGTTTTTCCAGCAGATCTTTCTTCATTTTCTGGGCATGTTCCACTGCGTCCTGACTTGTCAGGCAGCTGTCCTCCGGACTCTCTGCCTTCACTTAGAAACACGTAAAACAAGGCGCTCATTAACCCTCAGAATGCTGCATCGGAGTGATGTGATCCTGGTTTTGCTGCGTGGTGTCGTGCTTACCTATGGCAGGTGTGCTGGGGGGGACAACAGCGGGGGCAGTGAAAGCAGGCCTGGTGGAGCCCAGCCCAGAGGCTAACAAGGCACTTTGAATGGAGTCTGGATCAATGCTCCTCCTTCTCTTTTTCTTCTTCTTCTCTTTGCCTTTCTTTGGTTCCTTTCTGATGAGCCACGGATCTGAAACAAAGGTTTCCTGTCAGTACTCAGCTGGATATAAAAATGTCACGAGCTGCTGCTTTTCCACCAAATCTACCCAGGACGTTTTAGTCACAGGGACAATTTTTCAGGTTCAGTTGTTATCTGCGTTTCCTCTAAAGATCCGTGAAGACAAATCAGTCCGCTGACGTACGAAAAAGCAACAAGACGTGGGACGAGCGCTGCAGGGGGAAACGCACAAATCATCTGGTGAGTATTTGATGGTTATTTATTTGTGCTTTAGGCGTTCACACCGTTATTTTGTGGTCCGGAGAAAAAGCAATTTGTCCCGTTTATTTGAATTGTTGAAGTGTATTTAGGGGGCCGAAAAAAAGACGCCAAAAAAGCTGAAAACAGATTCTACTTTTGGAGAAACGCTTCTGCCCATGAGTCCATGCAACAGCTGATTAACAAGCTTCAAAACAACGTACAGTCCCTCGTCTGTTTTTTTGTTTTTTTCTCTCTTTCTCTCCGTGATGCTGTGAAATTAAGCTGCTTTCAAGTGCGCTCGGAAATCTCGGGATCATGACAACGCTCTGACGGAAAACAATAATTGCGAAGTATGAAGTCTGCGACATCGGGGGTTAAAGTACAGAACAGGACGTCACACAAATGAGCCAAAAGTGACTCCCACACCGCCGGACGACCCTGCAGAAAGTAACGTTTTATTTCTCATTCACAGCATCGCTGTGTTTTCTCGCTCGCTCGAGCTTCTCTCTTTTTTTCTCCGTCTTTTATAAAATGAGTCGGGAAGCTGAAAGCGAAGCCCAACTCTACTCACTGTTAAACAAACAGAGAAATGCCCCCCCCCATCCTAAAATGAAAGCGATATACTGATGTATTTCCTTGTTTTCTGGATGAAGCGGAACACGAGTTGAAGCAGCTGCGCTGTGTTTGACCAATCAGTTCCTCAAAAGGTTCCTAGTTGCGGGAGGAAGTTCCTGCGTTTGAAACGGGGCTTTGATTGAACTTGAACCACGAGCTGCGTCAGAGGCCTCACCGTCTTCCTCGTCGTCATCGGACTCGTCTCTGAACGGGTTGAAGTCGTCGTCTTCGTCTCCTGAGCTGACGGACTTGAAGCTGTCGTCGCTGTCTTTGCCGGACTCTCTGTCCGACTCCTCCGACTGGCTCTCCTCCGAGCTGGTACCCGACAGGCCGCCGTGCTTGCGAGGTTTCTTCTTCGGCTTCTTTTTGACCTCAGAACCTGCGGAGATGACCAGAGAACGATGAAAACGAAGGATAGGCGTGCAATAAACGTTTGAACGGCGCGTAATTCTGCTCGCGAGAATCGAGACACTTTAAAGATGAAGACATCTGTTATTTCATGGAGTTCAGTATCCGGGTTTCTGGAGGTTTCAACAAGTTAAATTCAGGTCTTTTTAAGACCATTATGAAGGCAATTCACGACCTATTTCACGTCCATACGTGAAGGAAAAACAGTCCTTTCCACACTTGCAGGTTTTAGCGATGTCAGAACGGGAACAAGGTTTTAAACTGCTCACCTACACGTCTTCATCGTTTTTATAGGACTCCTGTTTAGTTACCGTGTGTCGAGTCCAGAGCGGCTCCGCTTTTAATGTTGAGGTCGCTTACTGGAGCTGCAGGAGTCAACGTCAACGTCGCACCTGATGCTCCCGATGTCAACACAGAACAATATCAGGTGATATTGTTCTGGCGGCTTTGAGTTTTTCTGACTTCCCAAACGACTCTAACGGCGATTTACCCAAAGTTCCTAAATTGAGCGTGTTTTTGCACAATATGCAGCTGGCTTCAAATTCATTATTTCCAACAGGCACTAAATGCACTTACCCATATTAAAGTAACGTTAACAGAAACTATTTTAACTTATTACTTCTAGAAATATATATATTTATATTTATAAGGAGACGCCACATCGCGACACACCAGCTGTGTGTGCTCCGATAAATTCTGACCAGGTTGCACATTTTAGTGGTTATTGGTTCTATTTTGTAGTTTTGTTAAAGCGTGATCAATACACATTTATCCCCAAAACACATTTAAAAGCAAGACTGAAGTTAATGCACCTTTATACAAGTAATGTTAAGCTGTGATAATAATATTTAAGACATTATATGAGGCCTAAAGTTCAGATTATTGGATTTTAGACTTTTTAAGATCCAGCAGAAACCCAGAGTATTACTGAGATCTTTCTTACCTTTCCGTTTCTTGCCCTTCTGCTCCGGCTGTGCCGCGGCGTCAGCGGGGGAGGGGGTCTTCTTAGCCGAGAGGTCGATACCGAGCAGGCTGTAAAGTTTCTGTCTGTCAGGAGCCGGAAAGTGCTTCTCAATCAGGGACTGCAGCACACCTCTATAAAAAAACAACAACAAACATTTCATTACAGCGACATACGTACGTTATCCCGTTTAAAAACGGTGTCGTGTACGTCAGCCGGTCCGTACTTTGCAGTTGATACGAAGTCGTTGAGCTCTCCTCCTCCTTCCTCCAAGGCCTCCAGAGTTCGTGCTTCTCCGGTGGACTGAAGGCCGATCACCACGCACTGCAGAGGACACGTGTGCAGCGTTAGAGCAGGCGGAACAGCAGCAGTCTCAGGAAAAGCTTTTCTCTGGCAACGCATTCATCTGTTGTTGACCAGAATACAGACCTCCTACATGTTTTCCATTTCAAAATCCAGACTTTTTCAGACTTCTCTGCAGATTTCGTAGAAGACACTTGCATATTACTGCCTCCCCCCACGTTGGAGATTTCGAAGGATTTTTACAAAAACAAATTTAATCTCGCTTTCTTTTTCCATTTGGAATCCTTTCAATCAGACTTTATATTTGGGATTTTCAAACCAGCCCTCGAAAAACGACACACTGTCAAACATCTCTGTCCAGAGAGGACGGAAACTAACCGCTGCTGCCTATACTTCCTTATAAGTCAACAGTGGTCTTTTTAAAAGCTCCCTCTGTGGAGAGGTCAGGTACCAGGGATGTTCTGAAGTTTCCCTGGATTTGATGCAGGAGTCGCACAGCTTTTTAAAAGTCAAATTCAAGCACTTTCAAGGTACCTAAACCAAAAGATTAACCAAAAGTTCAGAGGGCAGCTCTCTCCAGGTGGAGGTGGAGCAAAGCGCCAGATTTCATATGCCTCTGTAAACCTGGACCTTCATCATTTACCAGTTACTTTTTTCATAAATTAACTAAGTTAGCATTTGTACTTTGTTTAGCGAACAAATTCCTGCCAGGTCTGAGTTGAGACGTCCTACATTCATCTGGAAAAAGACTTTTTTTCCTCTAGGTTCCTTGCAGAATTCCAGGAGACAAATAATAACAGGATCGTTTCGTTTGAGTGATCATGTCGATTAAACAGATTATATTCAAATTCAACTGTTCAAATTCAGCATTTTTCCACAATATCAAGACTTTGTTGATAGCTTCATCATGTTCATTTAAGATGGTAATTCTTAATTCAAGTAATCCTACAGCCCTGAGGACGATTACATTTGAAGATTGGTCCCACCTTTCCATTCTGGACCTCCTCTCGGGCGAGCTGCACCACCCTGCGGACTTTGGAGGCGATGCAGAGGTATTTGAAGAACCTCTGGTGAGCGGACCAGAACTGCCCCCACATGGATTTCTTCATGCGCTGCTCTGCATCCATCAGGTTCGCCGCCTGCTGGAACTTCTCACGCGCAGTCACCCACTGGCAGGAGCAGAATTAAATACAGTTACTAACTGCGAGGACAAACCAAAGACCCACAGCAGCGTGTTTAAAATACATTTCTGTATACAGGTGTTCTTGTACTTACCAGCCTCACAGATTTGTTGTACATGTTGATGTATTTCTGAGTCAGGGGAACCTCCTCAATCTTAAAGGTCACTCCTGTGAAACTCAGCTGCCGTGCGATGTACATCCCTCTCAGTTTCATGTCCATAGCGACGATCTCCATGGCGCCAACTCCTCTGAAAGTGAAAAAACATGCATGTTAGGACTTTTTACACACACACACACACACACACACACACACACACAACAGCGGTTTCCCTGGATTTTCTTTTTGAGACAAAGGTGGCAAAGGTTGGAAAATGTGCACGGCAGATTGTGCGTGCACCTTTAGAGTGTCTGCTTTACAAAATGTAAACTGTGTGAGGGATCGCATTTTCTGCAGAGTACACACAGCTGGGCATGCTGCGGTAGTCTGTGATAACGCTGTTACAGTGTTTTCACACCAGGCGTGAATTAAATAATCTACTCGCTTAATTCGCGCAAGTTTTGAACGCTGGATGTTGTTTTGTCTTGCTGTGGGATTTCTGATTTTTCAAGCGAATGAGCAAATCTGCGTCCCGTCATCCGTGTTGCCTGACCGGAACTCGTGTCTAATCGCGTCTTTACATTGACTTTATATGTAATTAATTCACACGAATAAATTAATTCACGCCTGGTGCGAACACACAGTTAGACGGTGTTCAGGCATACACAGATTACATTACTTGCCCACCGCCGTTTTGCTTTAAAAAATATGTATAAATAAAACTCATTTTGTTCATGTTTGCGTATCAGCGCCCACATGAAAGTGTCTGCTCTGTAGGAGAACTGACCGAGAAGACGATGGCGGAGAATTTGGTGTATTAAAAGCAATATTTCGGCTTTAAACTCGATGCTCATAGGGAACCTGATAACGTAAACTTTGAAGTTACTAATCCTTCCTCCCAGCAAATGTCCGAACCTTCTGAAGTTTAAATTACGTCCTGTTAGAGGTGGGCGCTGCTGCAAAAATATATTACAGGGTCACGATCCACGGGCTATTTCACAAGTTACTGCAGTAACAGTAAAATCTAACTAATTTCCCTATTAAATATATATATATAAAAACAAAAACTCCACACCAAATCCCGTTGTAAAATGTAGCACTTTAAGTGACTGCAGTCCGCTCCACAGTGCAGCCGTGTTTCCTGTAAACAAAAAACAGACATTTGTTTTTCTTTTGCCGTCACCTGCAGAAACAAAAACTTACCTGCGCTCAACAGCTTGGATAAAGTTGCCAAATTCTCTGAAGGGTGTTTTATGTCCCCAGATGCCCAGACGATTCATATAGGCCATGTTTCGCGGTTCAGAGGCACCTGATTAGAAAGAAAAAAAAAAAGGATATTTTCAATATTTACAGAGTTTGCACAGATTCTCCACCTCCAGCCACTGCCTATCCATCTGAAAAAAAGATGATTTAATTTGACTGAGTCTACTAACCTGTAGCACTTGCATACACGACCCGAGCCTTGGGGAGTTTGTTCTGCAGTTCCAGCACTGCAAGCCCAGTTTTTGTAGGTTTGGATGATCCGATGGGACACACGTTTTTGGCTTTGTGACACTCGTCATACACAATCTGAAGACATGCGGTGAAGGAAAGCTATTGCATTTATAAAAAGAAAATTGTCAGAAAGGATCGTTTAAATCACGATGATGCAATTAAGATCACCAAGTAGGAGAAAATCAAATATCAGAATATTTTTGACCAAATACCTTGATATCAAGATATTTTGGGGTTGACTATTGGTGCTTTCACAAAATATTTACACAATGACATTTTTGATAAATAATCATCAGTAATGTGGATATAATGACTAAGTGGGTAAAAGCAAATAATAGAACAGTCTGGTAAGTTCATAAAACGACATCACTTTACTGTAATACAGCCTCTAAAACCAGGAAAAGACAACACTTATGACATATTACGATATCTCCTCTCATATCACGATAGCGATATAAAATCAATACAAACCAAATAATAGGAGTTCCAGTGCACACCAGGATAAAAACACTGTGTTATTTAAATAATCACACATCAGTGCATGTGTGAAAGGGGCTTAATTCAGTTTTGTACAAATGAAAAAGACAGATAACATCTGTTCTACGATTTGAAAAGGATACGACTCCGTCGAAGTCCTCCCCGCACCAGTGGAGGAGCTGCTGGAACCTGGTCTTGTACTTCCCTCCTGACTGGCTCTCTCCGATCAGCGAGGAGTAGGTGGCGAATATCACACCTTTCTTCACACTCCCGTTGTGTTTCGAGGAGATTTTGCCATATTTGAACTGAAAATATAAACGTGTAAATTGAGTCACACTTTTTGACATTATGAAGCCCGGAAACACGTCGCGACGCTTTTGTCTGATGCCTCATAAAACAGGGTTCATACAGGTTTTCAAGTGTACAATTCAAGGACTTTTCAAGCACTTTTCAAGGTACCTAAACCAAAAATTTCCAGACTCTCGAAGCCTTTAGCATCACATCTAAATCGTTACTATAAATTCAATTGGGAAAAACTAAGTTTACAGAATTCATTTCAAATATTAAAAGATTTTTGGTTTACATGAGTGATTGATTATGTTGAAAATCAAGCATTTTTCAAGGAGTATATTCAAACTCAAGAATATTCCTTTACTTAACTTCACATCTTATTTAACTTCACATCTTGTTCCCCAGTACCTACATATAAGTATTGGTGCATACTGTACTGGTACACACAAAAGATTACACCAGGCTGTAATCTAAATCGTTACCAATTTTTCTATACGTCTACTCAATTAAATCTTATCCTCAGCCCTTTACAAAATAACAGCATATTTTTTTACTGTCTTTGGAGACTTCGCCCTTCATACTATTATGATAAGGAAATAACAAGGAAGGCTCTAAGAGATCTAGGTCAAATGTGATTCAGTCACCACCACACCCTTCACACTGACACTTCTTCCTCTGGTCTTTGCAGCATCACTGTCTAATCCTTCCAGGTCTGGTTCCAGACTGAGGCAGAAGCAAAAAAACTTTCCACATTCCTGAGAATACAAGTACCATCCAGCAACTTCAAACCCTTACTAAGTCAATTATTGTAAGACACAAGGGGCAACAACAAGCACGCGTACACACACAAACACACACACCAACCAACCACAGACACTCTCATGCCCACTCATGCACACAAAGATTGTATTCCCCACAAAAAAAAACACACTAGCTCACAGAATCACACCACAGATTACAAACAACTAGGTCTTGACAGTGATTTACTGTACACAACCACATCAAGTGCTAAAGTTTCAGGAGGTTGAGGATATACTGTTTGTTACTTATAGGGCTCTCTGACTGTTAAAAAATAATCCCTACTATATACACACGCATTAACTTTATTAGGGGTAATATCTTGTTGGAAAATATATATACGCCTTTGAATAGTCTGCTCAAAATAAAACAAAAAACAAAAACATAATTGACTATGTTATTGGCACTTGGAATCACTAAACCCGTTATACGTACAGTGATCATTCTGCAAAGAATTCAGTTAAACTGTGATCTAGTTTTCTTGCCAAACATAATTTGTACTTACAAAGTTTAAAAAGAGCCTTTTTTGTCTCAGAGACGGTGTTTAAAAACACAACTTCCACAAGAAAACCCAAGCCCAACCGAACTGACAGAACTTTAAAGCCTTATTCTGGACCATCGACTGTATATAAAGACAGACGACACGACAGCTCGACAAAAGTGAAGCCAAAACATCTCGATCCCTGGTGGCTGGCTGCAGTATAGGTCACAATAGGCCCCGCCCCCCTCCATGTTAGCAGATGGGACATGGGCCAAACTAAACTTCCCAAATATGGTTTCATTTTAGGTAGTTCTTATCACACTGATGTTTGTTCAAGTGTTTAGTATTTTTCTGATAAATTTGGTTTTAATTCGATTTGATGCTATAAAAACAGCGTGAAACCTCATGATTAACAGCTGTGACTGACTTGCAATTGGCCGGGCGGGTGTATGAGCAGGACTTCACTGCAAAAACTGCAGATCTAGCCAAGTGTAATAACCTTATATTTAGATTTTAAAATCTAGTTGGTCTTGTTTTTTAGTATAAATCATGCTTTCTAAGGAAGATCATTGGACTTAATTCAAGTCTTTGTCTTTATTTGAGTAATTTTTAACTAGATACAAGGGACATGTCTGTCAAACATCCACTTCAAGGCTAGAAGCCTAATTTTGCATTAACTAGGCTTACTAGATTGCTTGAAATTAAGTCATTTTAAAGTTATTTAAAGATTGTATGTGACAGTCGGACTGCCTGACTTATTGACATCTTGTCAATTAAATTTGCTTACTGCACTGGCAGTCAAATGTGCTTGTGCAAGCATACTTATATCGAGAAAAATTGGCCATAAATTTGTCAGGGCATTTTTTGCAACATTCGATACCGCAGCTCCACCACTTGATTACTACTGCGCAGACTCTGGCTCCAAAATTGCAAGATGGCAGTGCCCGTATCCAGGATATTTTGGCTTCACTTTTGTACAGTGGGAGGAAGTGAAGACGCATCGTCCATCTTTATAAATAGTCTATGTTCTGGCCTGTTTTTTTTTTTAGAGAAGGGGAGGGGAGGGGGTGGAGAAGACTGAGAGAGCACGTCATTGCTCCATCTTTGACCAGAAAACACTTGAACAAAGTAAAAAGTCATTTTTCAAAAGCGACTAATAAAAGCTTACACAGTTATTCTTTCCATGCAATCATATAAAATACTACATTTCTGTTTCCTGTTAGGCTATATTGGATATTTACAAGTTTGTTTTTTTTTTTTATCATACAGTAAATCTGTACAAGGTCAGTCCTCTTGACACACCTTCAAAAAAATGTCTGTCGTTACCGTGGCGATAAGGTGTATTTTTGTCTGGTTTCCACGGAGACTGGAGCTCCCTCACAACGAGGGAAAGGTTTTTTTTTTTTTTTTAATCCATCCCGTTGCCATGGTGACAATCTTTGGTGAGTTCCTTGAGGACTCACAGGGCTTTCCTCTTTCCTATGATTCACTTCTTTCAGATGAAGGAAGGGAGGGCAACGATTTCGGGGGGAAAAGGAAGTTTGTGACCGCCACACGACCAAAACAAATGGATGCAGCATCCCTTAGAGTTTCAATCAACACGTTTTCCTCTGGACTTTACTGTGGTTGGCTGCTGACACTGTCAGTCCTGTGCGATGACGGAGCTTTCTGCTGTTTCTGGGGCTGTGGTTTCAGCTGCTGCTGGTGCCTCTGGTGGTGAGATTGTTGCTGCGGTTGCTGTTGGTGTGTTGCCTGCGTAAAGGTGCCCTGTTGTTGGAGTGGGAAAGCTGCCTGCAGAATCAACTGGGTAGACTGGTTACTATGGAGAAGACGAGTGCCCTGACAGAAAAAACAGTGCATAAAATGAGAAAATGAAGCAGTTCTTGAATGTGTATGGCTTACTATGTGAACCGTGCCTGGGTAAAGCCTTACTTCCTGTCTCAGGGCAGGCTGCCTGGAGACAGGAAGTCAACAATGGCAACAGTCTCCGTGTGTCTACACGCTGAAAGATTTGGATTGTGCAATAAGGCAGAGGCCTGCTCTGTTCTTTCAGTGAATGATTGTAAAGATCTACAAAGAATAACGTTTACAACATTTTCATGTAGGTATTACACTGAAACGGGTCCCTCCCGACACTATTTTGCAGAGGCACTGTTGCAGTATGTTGCCGCCCAGGGCGATTGTAATTGGTTTAAGGAAATACAAACAGGTCAGAGAGCTTTTTTTCCCTATCCAGGAGTGAAAGCGCATTGAATCAAGACTTTTCCCCAGCGCGGAAACAGTGCTGTGGAGATAGGTCTAGCTACGCTAGAGTATAATGTGTATACAAATATATATATATATATATATATAAAATATATCCATACTACTAAACAGTAGTCATATTATATCAGTCATTACGCACTGCAGGATAAAAACACTTTTCACCAAAATAAAACATGAATAACTTTTTTCCAGATTTCTATTTAAATAAATTACATTTGCTGCCCTCTACTGATACCTGTAGGAACTGCTGTTGTTGCTGCTGCCCCTGCTGGCCTCCCTGAGCCACGACAGTCGTCTGGTTTTGGCCGTCGGGCTGACCTTGGGGAGGTT
Source organism: Heterobranchus longifilis (assembly GCA_028570985.1). Taxonomy (NCBI): domain Eukaryota; kingdom Metazoa; phylum Chordata; class Actinopteri; order Siluriformes; family Clariidae; genus Heterobranchus; species Heterobranchus longifilis. The sequence continues at coordinate 4,522 of JAOVVB010244582.1, read as the reverse complement.
GGGCTGGTTGCAGAGTCAGGGTCTGGGTTTGCCCTCCCTGCTGAGAGGACGCAGGAGTTAACACAGAACAACAAAGGGATGTAGTCATATATGTGGATCATTTAAGAAAGACTGCACCTGTTGTATTGACAAACAAATGTACTAATCTTCGTTAGTCCTGCAACGAATTGTCGACTAATAGATGAGTCCATGGACAGAAAAATCATTACAAAATATATATATATACATATTTTGATAATTCATTAATTGTTATTTTTCATGGAAAATAAATGACGGAAAATGTTGTTTTCAGCCACTCAAATGTGGAGATGTCCTGCTTTTCTCTGTTTTATATCATATTAAACTGAATATCTTTGGGGTTTGCACTGACAGAACAAGATATTTAAATACATCAACTTGGACTTTGAGAAACTGGGATGGATATTATTATTTTTTACTATTTTCTGATATTTTAACGATTAATCTAGAAAATAAATCATCAGATTAATTGTTAATGAAAATAATCATTAGTTGCTGCCCTATTTGAGTAATCTATCGGCTTCAAGGACATGACAAATGTTAAACAACTTCAAATAACAAAAATGTGTTTTTAAAAGAAAAGAAAAATTGATTAATTTTAATCTCTCTTCAGATCTAGCCTCTAGCCAAATATTGCTGTTTTCTTTATGTAGACTCCATTTTCATTACATTCTTTGTATCAGCATGAAATACAAAATGTTTTTTCATGAATTTATTAATACAGGGTAGATTTTCTGAGTAAATAAGCCAATTTTCACGGCCAATGCCATGGCTTTTATTCTATTTTATTCAACACTTTCACACTAACTCTAACCACACTCAGCACTGAGCAGCTGGGTGCTTATGTGCATCACACATGGTCACTCAGATGGACTCTATTTATTATAGTGCTTTCTTCTGGTCTTAGATACAGTTTCATTAGTTGCTCTATGACTCATATGGCTTTGTCCATACCTGTTGCCCACCAAAGGGGTTGTACGCAGTGACCACCTGTCCCATGAACATGGAGGTGGGCACCATGACTGCTCCACACGCCATCGGAGCCGTCACAAGCTTGGTCACCAGCTGCTGCCCTGCTGGGAACCTGGAGAGAGGGAAATGGAGAAAAGGGAGAAGAAACAGGAAGAAAAAATAAATTACAGTAACCATGATACGATATATTATATACGCACGATATACGATACTCGATGTCTATTATTCAAATCTTCAAAGTGCTTGGTTTCAGACAGAATTCTGCTTACTAACTAGCAGCCTTTTACAAGGTTAATTTATTTGTTATTTTACACCGCAGGGTTGCGCAATTAAATATAAGTTGTAGTCCCTTCATGCTACACACACATAGAACATTCATACAAATATTTAAATTTGAATAGAATTAAATAAAACAAAATAAAACAATATATAGCTACACAAATCCGGAATCTCCACAAATACAGGGTTTATAGTTTTTTAAGAGGAAAATTCAGGCATTTTCCAAGCACTTTCAAGGTACCTAAACAAAAAATTCCTAAAAGCCTAAATGCAATTGAGAAAATTAAAGTTTACAGCATTCCAGGAGACAACAAAACAAATATCACAGGATTGTTTCATTTCGATATTAAAAGATTTTTGGTTTACATGAGTGATTGTGCAGATGAAACACCAGATAATGTTAAAAATCAGGCATTTTTCAAGAGTATATTCGAATCCAAGCATATTGCTAGCCTTGAAAAAATAACAGTTACAATTAAGCATTTTCTAAACTTTGTACGAGACTTTGGTTTAGTGGGAATGAGGGTAGTTTAAGTATCTAGTTGTGCTGTTGTTGTTGACCTACCGGATCTGTCGGTCCTGTGTGAAGGTGGCCACTGCGGTGCCTTGCTGTGTGTTGGTCTGTGGCAGGCTGGTGCTGATCTGCAGCACGTTGGGCTGCCCTGGCTGGGAGATCATCATGGTGTTGTATAGTGGAGCAGATACAGAGCCCTGCGTCTGAGCCTGGGGAGGTTGCTGGGGCTGACGCTGGGGCTGGAGAGTGGGAATGTGGGGAAGGAGGGAGGGACATGATATGAATTCCTTTAAAAACAAAAGAAACTGACTAAGGGTCTATTTTTTGTTCATTTTGCTCATTTTGTCTCCAGTTTTTCCCATTTAATTTCATTATTAAATTCAAGAGATCATAAAGCCGTGAATATACAGAAAAACAGAAAATAAATTGAAGTTGAAACTCCTGTACATTCTGCACATTATTTTCATTCAGTATCTACATAAAAGGTGGTGGACTGGAGAATCTGATATGAGACTTGGAAAAAAAAACCATATAGACACTATGGGGTTACAGTATGTTTGCTTTTGACAGATTATATACAAACATGAAGTGAAATGTGTTGCATGTGTTGTCGTGGCTGTTTTAAATGGACTTTATGATTAGAACATAACTTAGGTCAACATGACTCAATAGTAGAGTATGGAGGGTGTCTCTAACCAAGGTAAATATGATGGCTTGTTTGTACTTCACTGTCTGTCACTGTCTCTGAAGCCTCTCACATGATTAAACATTAACAGCATGCCCTGTGGCTGTTCCTGTCTTCTGAATGAGATGTAACCATTATAGCTTCACAGAATAGTACTGTGTTAGCGAAATTCTCCACATGAATGACCAATAGTGTCAAAAGTTCACACTAGTTTCGTGTTTTCACAGGGCCTCTAATATTGAGTACATCATTTTTGTTGGACCTTTTCCTTTAAAAATTACAGATACTGCCAGTTTCAAACAGCCCTTTATGACGGGGTTATATCGCTATTTTCAAAGCCACCAGACTCCTTTTACAAAAGCAGCCCCTAATCCTTTTAAAACACCAAAGTCACACAACACAAACAAACTACCCGATCGAGGCAGCGATAGAGCAGCAACTCCTGTGTTCTACAAGGTAAAATGTGTGTGTTTGTGTGTGTGTGTCTCACCTGTGTGAGAGCGTTGGGCTGCTGTTGCTGCAGGTTCTGTTGTGGCTGTGGCGCCTGCTGCTGGATGGTGAGCTGCTGAGTTCCTGAATGGACGGGGTTAATTGTTGTTTGCTGGACTTGATTGGTCAAAGTAGTTGTTTGTTGGACCGACCCCACCTGGGGGAGCTGCACGTTCATCGCTCCACCCTGCTGCTGCAGCAACATCTGTCGGGATGGAAACACTAAATGTCAGGCCACGGTGGTCTGTGTGTCTAGCTTTACACTGCTGTTTTTGTACATGTATTTGTCTAATCTAAACATGCTTATTGCTATAACAGAATAGAACGATTTAATGAGAGTAAATTATCTTCACAGGGTACACACTCAGCATGTGAAATTGCTGTTTCCTCGGAATAGAACAAAAATAATACATAATGCATGATTGTCGTTGTGATCTAGGTCAGGCACAGTCAGGTAGAACACAACAGGAAAAGACAAAGCACAACTGATCTTTTAAAAAAGAAGAGAGGTTGCGTGCTAGTTTTTTTGTTTTTTTTTCAAATAAGCAACTTTCCAAATTTAGAATACATCATGGGGAGAAACCTGAATGCGACTAAAATTACTTAAGTATGCAATTATTCTGTGCGTAAGAGGAACCCTTTCAGTAAACAGAAGTAGCTCTCTGGTTTGTTGATTGAATATCATTTGTGAAAAGACAGCTTAGGGCCAAAATATGGCCAAAATCTTCTGTTCCGATATTGGTTATTTCATATCTCGATAACGATATATCACAATACAACATGTTTTTTTGGTAATTCAATGAATAAATAGTCCATAATGTCGAAGCCTATTACTCCATGCTCCATGTTAGCAAAACAGCGCCTCTATGGTTCACGGCAGCTTCGCTCATAAAATGCAAGGCTCAGAACATAAAGCGTTGTCTAAATGATGTAAATATTGCTGTAACGCAGTTTGGCCGCTGGTTTTTCGATACTGCGAGAGAAACAATATAGAAAAATCGTCAATCATTTTGACGATATATATCGTCATATCTCCCTGCCCTATGACAGCTATCGTGTGTGTGAGTCTCCATCTTACCTGTATGCCCTGTCCCTGGACTCTCTGCAGCTGGTCTTGGATGTGTCTCAGCTCGTCCTGCTGCCGCTGGATGTTGGCTTGGATCAGTCGTGTCCTCTGTTCCAGCTGCTCCTTTAGGTGCTGCATGGCATTCACCTGCGCGGAGAACTCCATCACCGGCTGTGGGCGGAGAGAAAAAGAGCAGGTCACTTACTTTGTGCAGTTAGCACAAGATGTTCTCATGTTCATTACGAAACACAAATGACCATCACAAAGTCCACAGTGGGGCTGCAGCTAATGCTTATTTTATTATTGATTAGTCTGACTATTATTTTCCCCATTCATTGGTTTATCATTTTGTCTTTTTTTTGTCCGACCAATTGTCCAAAACCTGAAGGCATGCAGTTTACTCTCATAGAATACCAAGAAGCCAAGCAATTATTAATCTTTGAGAACCTGGAACCACTCCATTTTTTTGGTCATTTTCAGATGTTTAAATCATTGTTTT
>JAOVVB010244573.1:0-15639 GCA_028570985.1 Heterobranchus longifilis | reverse complement strand
CACCAAAGCACAAATAATAAAATACAAAAAACAGGATTCAAGTAAATAAAAATTAAAGAAATAAAGAAAAACTGTTACAAATGAGAAACAGAGAAGAACAAAACATTTGGAGCTCTCCCTTCATTCCTTAGATCAGTGTAACCAGAAATAAAAGCTGTGGCTGGTGCAGGCTCTGGGCTGTGGGCCGCCGCTGTCCTCTCCTGGCTTTCTCGCTGTGTTGCCGGTGCATTTGTGTTTTACTGGTCAGCCTCCGAGCTCCTGGGCCCAAGGCTGCATCTCTACATGAAGAGCCCATTGATGTGGGCAACATTAGCATTCGCTGTAGGCGAGCACGACAAACAGGTTGGTTTTCCGTTTCACACTAACAAACCTGTTCCCTCTGGATGCTCTCAAAGGGTCTCAAAATCAACCATCTTGTTGCATAGCTAATGAGTGTGGATAAAAGAGGTCAAAGAATGCTTATGTAGACCTCTTAAGTCCAAGCAGTGTACTCTTTGTATAAAGCCTTGCACTGCCAACTGCCACGCCAGGGCAACACTCTCACATCTGGCTCACAAACTCACAAGGTGATGTAACCATCTGCGTCATGTTTTCTGTAAGTGCTAGTGGGACAATACACCAGCACTAATAGCTTCCGACAAACTACCCTAAAACGTCCCCGAACAAAAGTTGTTCTTTTCGGTTGGCATATCATTATTCAGATCTGAATCCAGCATTCTGAGTGAATCTGGCTGACTTATGCATGAGATTTGTGCACTAATTATGCTGCAGATTATTTTTCCTTGGCTCGGTTTGTAGCTGCAGGAGCTTTTGTTGCAATCTGCTAATTCATGCTGTTGAAATTATCCTCACAATTTTACTTAGCAACAGCAAATTGCCTCCTGAGAAGAAGGGGCTAATGTTACCCCATGAAAAATAACACGTGCGCTCCGTCTGTGTGTTGTTAATTATCATGAGTCAGACTACTGCTTGAGCAAGTCGTCCCGATGCCAAGAGAGAGAGGGCGAGGGCGAGAAGGATCGAAAGAGAGCAGAGGAAGCCAGCTTCCTAATTACAGATCTTTTTCTTCTACCACTGTAGAGGAATTTATATGAACAGTAAACAGGCAGATAATGAAGATGTGAGTGAAGATACCACCCTTATTATTCTCATTAATGGCCGTCTAGACTGAGGGATGTGCCAACAATCACAAGATCAACTCCATGCCCGACTGAAAATATCTCCTACATTATTCCATGGAGAAAAATAAGCCATGCATGCATACTGATATGGCATTGGTTCAGAGTTCAGTTGGGTTTGGCAGTGGACAGTCTCCATACGGTATGTGTGGGCCACGTGGTGAAATGTGTCAGTAGTGCAGTGGCCAGTGTCAATGGTTGGATTATTCATGAGGAAAGTGTAATGACAGTGAGCGGAGGAAAAGGGCATCCAGAGGTGAATCTGACTGGGAGAAAGAGCACTGATACTTTTTTTTTCCTGTGCTCTTTTCACACACACACACACACACACGCACACACACGCACGCACGCACGCACGCACGCACGCACACACACACGCACACACACACACCCGAGCCTTTGCAGTACTGTGACTCTTATCTGCAACACACAGCTCCACTCATGCTGCACACACAGGGCCATAGTGTGTGGAGGACAGACGGAGCGAAGGGCACAGCGTCACAGTCAGGCAAGCACACACACACACACACACACACACACTCACTCACAAACACACACACATATGGATAGAGAGAGGAGGGGTTGTACTTTTCTTAATTCCCCTGCAACAGAGGACAACAAGACAAAGCAAAACACTGCTCTTCTATGTGACTGAAGGGGGGTGGAAACTACTCTGTGTTTAGAGAGACTGCTGGAGTACTTAATATTATTCACATTGACCCATGACCAACCAGATTATAATTTGACTCCAGTACAATGAAATGAAAAGGTTGCAAAACATTACGGCCTGCAGCTAACTATATGTTACAGTAGGCGTCAAGCTAAATCACTTCTGACTTCCAATTAGATGTCTTTCAAACAAAACACAAAACTGAGAATATGATCATGGATGAAAATACAGAAATATAAGACATTGTTAATAGATTTTTTTTATTAAAGGAATAGTTTGAAATGTTGATGAGAGTTAGAGGCGATAATTGATAACACTGTCTGTTAAATATGAAGTTGGAGCCAGGCAGACAGTTAGCTTAGCTTAGCATAAAGACTGGAAACAGGGGAAAACAATAACCTGGCTCTGTCCAGAGGTAAAAATAAAATAAAATCTAAAGCTCACAAATTAACATGTTATATCTAGTACAAAATCCAAAGTGACAAATTAACAATATGGTTTTTTATGGACTATTTCTTGGAGTCACATTGAGGTTGCCACACCAAATTACCTTTGCACAATGCCAGGCGAGCTGTTTCCCCTGCTTCCCCAGTCTTTATGCTAAGCTAAATTAACATCTCCTGGCTCGAGCTTCATATTTAATGGACAGACATGAAAAGTTCGTGAAATATGAGATATGCTGAATAAGATATTATAGGTTATTTATTTATAGTCTTAAAGCAGAGTAAATACTTCTAAATTAGGCAGCAAGAAGAGGCACAAAAAATACTTGAAAGTATTTTGAAAAGTTATGAAACCAATGCTCAGTGGTGCTGTAGCAGTGGCATGAATAAAACCCAACACAAAGTAGGTGAAACGGCCCTCTGAGTACTGTTAAGGCAGTCAGGCAAAAGCATCTGTTTGAAGCATAATATATGAAAAGTCTTTTAACCTACTTTAGCTTTCTTGCTGCTACTGGAGGGAACGCAAGCTTGATTGGAAATGCTGTAAACCCTGTAGTTGCGTGGGCTGTTATCTGAGCTGTGTCTTCAACAGCAGTTGGACTGTGCGCTAACGGTGAATAGATGATTTCCTTATGTAAAGTGCTAATTTTGTGATCTGAATGCCAGAAAGCTCCCACACATCTGCACCTCCTTACGCTGACACAGCCAAGTAATGTCAGGATGCACCAATTTTGTGTTTGAAAATTTCAGTGTTTGAAGAGACAGCAGATTAGCCTAATCATAGTCGCAGAATTATCTACACAGTCGATTTGTCATGGCCTGGCATCACGATCTAAGCACTCTTTTTCAATACATCTCCTTCTGTTCTTCTCTGTTGTTTAAGTGGGCACCTGTTCTGCCTTATGAGCCATGATCACATGGTGTGACTTGGCCAAGAGGCACCAGATGACTCAGGTCTTTGACCAGGCTGTGCTCATTGTCAGTCGGCACACACACACACACACACACACACTGCTTTCCAACAGGCCGTCTGACTGTGGCCATGTGCTCAGCAGTAAACACAGGTGACTGGGTCTGTTGACATGGACACTGTGTTCCGGACATGAATGTATATGATGGTGGTCCGGATTAAATGTCTATCCTCTTTGCAAATATCCCATACATGCACAAACAGAATCACTTAATTAATACAAAGGAAACAACCAATAAACAGTAACAGTAAGTTGGATAATGTGTTCACATGTTGTAATATATCAGCAAATATAAGCTAGGCCAGCTGTCATACTCAGGTTTCTGGCAATTTGAATAAGAGCTCATGCTGACTGCCAAATAACAGGAGAATATTATTTTACACATACATGAACCCATTGAGAGAGACTGTGGAGCTTGCAGTGGCACAAGTAGTGGAGGAAGACTTCCTGATGGGTAGGCATGAATATGCATGGCACTGCCTAAAAGCACTGGCACAGACTAATACAGTATGGCAGTCAATGGCTTCACAGAGCAGGCTTTGTTTCGTACACTTTCAACTCTGGAGGAGGTGTCTGAGCCTCTTGTTTGAACTGTTCAGCCCTAAAGTGCCTCTGCAGAAGTCTCCGAAAGAGAAATCTCTAATCTGGCTTAAGAAAAATCTTTAAATCTTTTAAATGCAATGAGGAATCTTATTTTGTGTTAATTATATTTCCTCGCTCACTCCTCAATTACTTATTTATCAGTAAGATCGTAGGGTGTTTACATTCCCCATACCCGACTTGGAATTATGATATTTCATTTGGGATTCATTGAGTTTGAGTTGGTTTAATGAACCACTAAGTGATAAGTTACCAGAGTAAACAACTCGGCATGTGTTTTGGTGCACCAGAGATCTTTAAAAGAGCCTGTTAATATGTTCTCCCAAACCTCTTCTTGTGGTCCATGCATATGTATATTCTAGACGGGCACCAACACTGTTCTGGGACTAAGGGGAATGGGGATTTGTTTCTCTCCTTCTCATTTCCTGGAATAATCTGTCATCCATCCACATCTGCCTTGCAGAGAAATCTGTAAATAGGAAATATCAGAAGTAAACAAATATCCGCAGAGCTCGCTATCAAGTTCTTAAAGCTGCCAATTGGGCCACGCTGCCCTTGGCAGTAGGGCTGCTGTTGCATCAAAGCTACAGTGGCATTGGGACTTAACAGCCACATTGGTTTCAGCAAATTAAATCATCACTCCCAAAGCTTCAGCACGTCCAGCGCATGCATCACTTTTGCTGCCCCTGTCTGCCTTTCCCATGCTCTGTTTCCATCCGTTCTTCTGCAGTCTGTATGTAGCTGTGTGGTTTGACATAAGAATGTGAGTGAAGCTGCGGCCACAGGTTTCTCTACAGGGACAGATTCTGCTGAGAAAAATAAAAAAACAAACAGATCTGGCTGTTGGGCAGATCCAGACACATTGTTCTTGTACAAACATACAACAACACACTGCTGATTGGGAAGGAAACCTAAGACATAAGAATGTACAGTGTATAGTTTATAAGAGCAGCAGTCAAAATAAGGGGACTTTGCCGTGTGGTAGCAATTTGAGACTTAAGTGTACTGTGAAGAAACAATAAAAACTCTGCTGGATTGCCTCATGCCACGGAAGAACATTTCTTTATGGCACAAGGGTCTGTGCAGACTCCAGTGCAAAGAGAGAGCTTCTCACGATGGTGAAGTAAGTTAAAGGCCAATGGTAAAAAAAAAAATGTCCAGGGGGTTTTCCTGTTTAGTAAAGTGGAAAAGGGAAGAAAAGAATCACAGTGGCATGATCATGGGGAGAACTTGCAACACCCACTGTGACAGGAGCTTAAAGAGGTTACACAATAATTCTGGTGATGTTCTATATTTTTTTTATTGTCAACAAATGCAGTGAATATATTAAGACCAACAGTAACCTGATGAAGCTTATTTCTCTGTTTCATAGACCTCCATTGTTGTCCAAAAACTATTAGCGCTAAGCCCTGGCTGCAGCACCGTGCCACTGCAAAATATTGTTGAGAGGAAACTTCTTTTGGTGGAACATTTACATGTGTGGAGGCAATTGGGTTGAAATTTAGAGTGGAAGTCATCTAGACAACCATTTTAAGCTACAAAGCTGCTGAGTTGCTGGTAGACTACTATTTTCCATTGTTCTTCTTATAAATGGCATATGTGAAATAGGTCTGTAGTTGCTAATTACAGAAGCATCGAGGCTGGGCTTTTTTTGTAACTTGACACTGTCAGATGTTTTTTTCACAGTACCATCTGAGAAATCGTCATGAGAAACTGTTTGGAAAAGGGCAGGCGCTTTCAAAAAAATACCTGGCAGGTGAATGGACGAACTGTCTGTTTCTCAAACGTGTGCAGAAGCCAGTCAAGAGAAGTGCAGAAAAGCCTTCAGTGCCGTTCTTTGCTCTTCTTTCAATGAAGAAATATATGATACAACCGACGCTACTGCGGTATTGCAGCATCTACGCTGAGCCGCCATTGTTGTTTTGAACAAACAGTCATGCAGCTCACACACGTAAATCACACCCGTACCTGCCAGCAGCTCCTCACAGGACGCTGATTGGTCTGGTCATATCTTGACCGGACCCAAACGATTGTACTGGATGGATTTGTGCGATCCCGTCATTTCGTGATATCACAGGAATCCAGCTGCCATGCAAGGTAAACTAAACTGTGCCATGGTCATTAAATCACATTTAAGTGGGAGCAAGGGTGACATTTTTGTATTTGACTTGGAAGTATTAATGGTTAGTCTGATGCTTTGAATTGTATCCCTAAAAAGTAAGCAAACTCATTGCATTTATCAGTGGAAAGAAGAAGTTCGGGGGCTAATAGTGGCAGAGGGTTAGCCAGCCTATCAGCAGTGGAAAATAAAGTGTGTGCATTGATTAAGCTATGTTTTTGTTCATGATGTCTGAGAAAAAGGATTGTCTAGCACATCTCAATTTCAGACTATAGTGATGATGAAGTCTCTTTTTGTGGATGCCATGGTGAATCTGGAGTTTAGTTTTTCGCCATTCAGCTTTTCTGCAGTGGATTTTGACAGCTGCAGCATTTCTCCATTGTGCTTTTTATTTGAAATTCTTTCAACTCTGTATGGTGCAACAATATCCATGGCATTCACGATTTTAGAGTTGAAGTCATCTACGAGATCATCAGTTTGAGGAGTGAGTTGGCAACAAAGAGATGTTTCCATAAATATTGCAATATAGTTCTCATACTGTTTTCTGACAGTTTCTAATCAGACGTGGATGTCAGGGTTAATGTACATGTCACAGAAAATGCAAAATCTAAAGCCATGATAAACGATGACTTAAACCCCCTATAGTGACAAGTAAGTCTAGTGTATGCCCCTGGTTGTGGGCGGGACTGTTAAGTTATTATAGTTATTATTAATAAGTTATTTAACTCTCTGGCATTGTTGTCATTTGGACTATCAATGTGAATGTTGAAATCCCCTTATATAGAAAAACATTACTGCCAAACACATGCATTATTCAGTCCTATAATGCAATGATTGCCCAACATTACAGTGCTCAGCTACGTTAGGAAATGATTTAGCATTTTTTTTTTAAAGTATTTATTTTTGGCCAGTTTTAAAAGATGTTTTTCTTCAGTGGGAATGAATGTACTCGGGGCTGAGCGCCACAGACAGGCTGGGCTAGTCAGAAAGTAAACATGGTTGGTTTTGATCTTTTCTTGGGCTTTGTTGACAATAAGAAAAATACAGAATAACACCAGACTTATCCTTTAAGTGGCATATGTCTTTGTGAGAAACAGTGGGAAACACGAACAGCAACACTGGAAAGGAGGCTTCTTCTTTAATCGTACTAATTATGGGATGCCATAATACCGAGGTATCAGCATCGTATTAACAAATCAATACAGTGCGACTGATCCAGCCCCTCTAACTCAGATTTACATGAGCTTTACTGACAAACATTGATTTATCTCCTGATGGAATTCATTTCTCAGGCATGGCTCTGTGTATCCTAAAATAAATGTAAATCACTGGCTGGTGTCTACACACATCCACAAAGACGTCGCTGTATCCCTTGCAGTGAAAAGCATCTTGTTTGGCCTGTAACTGTCACTGACTTACTTTGTGTCTCAGTGGTCATTATATTCTCATGTGCTTGGAAGGTACATTCGTTGCTGCCATTTACAATCAGTATTGTTGGTGGTGAAAAGGTCCACTCAAGTGTTGAGACACTGGAAACACTGGACACTTAAGGAGACTTGCACTTAAAGTGCAGTGCACACATACTACTTACACACATGCACGCACGCATGTACGCACGCACGCACGCACGCACATCCACTCACCCTTTAGTTGCTGGATTTCTCTGACACAGCTGAAGACAAATGCAGAAATTAAGCAGTGTGCGATGGAGAGGATTATTTGGTTTGACTGTGTGTCAAACCACTGCGGAGGAAGCTAAAGATTACAGCCAATCCACACGTACAATAGCTCTGTGTCTGCTATTAGTCCCCATTTCAAGACTGCTCTGTTGAAATCTTCTCACCTGCAGTTTGTTCAAACAGTCTTTTGGGCAGACGTGGATAATGAAGACAGACTAGCCTAGTGGTGAGATGATGCTTGTGAAGTGGAAAAAGAGGGAGTGGGGAGTTAGCCACTGTTTTCTATGATTAGGCTTAATGCTTTGGTGTACAGCAATAATTAACAGACAGCCTGGTGTTCAGTGATCAGTTCCATACTCTGTTGTTAGAGGGAAAGAGATCATGTTTGTTTATACTGAGCATGTTTGCATTCGAGTGCTTTGCAGAGAGGGAGGGTGTGCGAGGGAGAGAGTGTCAGATCTCCAGGACAGTGGGAGACACCAACATGGGACCTGGGCTCTGTGCTGTGACCTTGTTTGCTAATTAAGTGTCAGACCTATTTTTCCACTCCAGAGAAAAAAGCTCATATCTTAGGGCTTAGATTGCCAGAAGGCGACGGGAACACTCATTTCGCTACCGTTGGCTAGCTCCTCGGGGTCTCTGTCTTTGTGTGGGGGCGTGTGTGTGAATAAAAGTCAGGAGTATCATTAGAGATGCTACTGTATGGGCTGCCCTTTCTCATGAATACTGCATAAAGCTGTGAACATAGATGTAACATCACAGTATAATGCTGCAAAAATGTCATGCTTACTGTCAAAAGTATTGGCTCCAGTGATCTGTTTCACACAGGCCCAGTTTGGCTCAATCTGAATCCTTTCACAAATAGTAAATGTGTCACATAGAAGACAGCTCAAGAAGTAAAGTTGAGCAATAAATCAATATTGTGACATAAGATTCAGTATGGCCTGGGATTAATTAATTGACTTGACAATAATGAATTAATGTTGTATCTTTATACGTACTGATATTGAGGTGTTTGTTTCAAAATATAACAATATGCAAATACTAGCCCATGCTAATATCCCATCTGGTTATTTTATCCATAAATGGCTTCTCAGTTGAATTACAGAAAATTTATACTTGGCTTATATTACCGAATATTAGGGCTGCCTTCTCTTAGTCGACTAAGACCAAAATGGCCGATTAGTCAACTAAGATTTCTTTAGTTGATTATTTTTAATTTTTTAATCCTTTATCATGCTGAATGACTTATTTCCAAGACTCTTATGAGCACATCTCTGGTAAACAGAGTGGTGCTTTTGTATGATTCCGTGTAGCGAAACTCAATTTTTCAGATCTGCCGATTAAATCAACTAATCCACTAGTCGACAAAATCCTATGAGTGTTAGTCGATTAAGAATTTCTGTAATCGAGGACAGCCCTATGGAATACATCGCTAACTTGTGATATAAAGATACAGCCACCACCATAGTATAGTATAACATCCATATAGCTGACCCCTACTCATACGGTCTAACTAGAGATATGTAGCATAAAAAGAGATTATTATGTTATTTCTTTCCACTAACGTCAGTCTACCACTGCATTAATATCACATTCCAGGTTCATTATACCGGCTTGAAAAGTTGTTGTCTTGACATATTTCCTCTTGTCTCTTTGCATGTAGCCACCCACTTTACATTGTATGTGTTTTGTTCAGCGAGCATGAAAATTGCCCTATTTAATGACGCCCTCCCATGTTCCTCAAGATGCAACGCCTCTTGAAGCACAGAGAACAACTCACTGACCCTTTCTCTAAAGGCTCCTAACTCCATAGAGGGTGCTGCTTTAAGTGAACAACATATTTATGGTTTACTCTTATTGTACTGGACATTGTTATATGCTAATGCTGCAGGGCATAAGTGATTGTTTGCCCAGTCCTAAAAAGAGCAGCATTGTGTGTGTGAGACATGTCAGTCACTTGAATGCCAATGTTGACCTATATATGAAGGCCTGGGTCAAAGGAGGGGCAAGCTAGCCACAGCAGAGGGCAGATATCTAGTCTAATGAGCCTTAATGTGGCACCCAGTGACACAACATGCGTCATGGCACACACTGATCGCCAAGAGGAGACGGGATTTATGTGGTACTTTGGCAAATTCTTCAAGCTGAAACAATTGTGTGTTTTTTCTGTGTTTATTGTTGTGTAATGCAGATCACTGCCTTCTGGATAAGAATGACACGCATGAAAACCTTCAAACATGCACACACACATTTACTAGAAACTTCCTATTATATCCTCTCTCTTGCTCAATCGTGCTCCGACTCAGATAGAGCTGCAAAGATAAATTGCATAATCTAGGGCTGAACAACGAATCTGAATTTTATCAAAATCGCAATATTAACCAGTAAAATATATGAATCGCAACAGGCGCAATATTTGTTAAAGGCAAAATATGTGTCAAAACAGCATTCTGACTTAAGTATTGTTGCGCTGCAGAGATGTCCTGGCCTACAAATTGTATTCTACCGACTTAAAAAAAAAAGTCTTTGCTCGCAAAAAATCACTAGAATAATGATGCAAAAATGATCATTTCCTCCAACATTGTGAATCATATCGCAATTGTAATATCAGTCAAAAATAATCACAGTTAGGTATTTTTTCAAATTGTTCAGCCCTACATTAATCGATTAATTGTCAACTTTTAAATCAATGGCCAACTATTTTTATAATTGATTAGGCCTAATCGTTTTGAGTAATTTCTGATTCCAGTGTGTGAATATTTTCTGGTTTCTTTTCTCTTCTATTACAGTAAAGTGAATAACTGAATGACATTTTTCACCATTTTCTGACATTTTATAGACCAAACAACAATCAACAGATTAATCGACAATGGAGATAATCGTTAGTTGCAGCCCTACTGTCAGCTACACCTCCAGATTGGATAATTCCCAATTCTTAACCAATAAATCCATTTGTTAATTGGATTTGTATGCATGTTTCATGTTGGACAGGACAGACAGTAGAGGACAGGAGAAGATGGACTGACTCCCCAGGGTGGGGGAGGGAAGGATGCAGAAAATTCAGTGTGACTCTAAACCTTATTATCTTTGCCTTGATGACTGCTCTGGTTCAGGAATCAATACAGCATGACTGGCTCCAGGAGCGCAGGGCCCAATACAGGAAGCGGATACCTCCAAACTATCCATTATGGATGAGAGGAGGGGTGTAAGGATGGAAAATAAGAGGAGGAGAAAGAATGGAAGACAGGGCCAAAAAAGAGGGATCAGAGGGTGCAAATACAAGAGGAGAAGGGGAAGTGGGAGGAAGAGTGAATGAGTGGATGAGGAAGAGGGGATGAAGGTGAAGATTGCAGCAGGGCAGTGAGCCTTGCAGCTGTTTTTGTTGTTGTAGCTCAGCTGCCTCACTGTGGCTGGTTCCTGCTGTTCCTCCAGTGTGGTTGTCCTGTTTATTTCCAGCTGAGGGAACGGATGCAGCCCTCGCAGCTATCAAAATTAAATTGTCTTCTTCCCTCCCTCCCACAGTTTGTTCTCCTGCAACTTTTTGTATTATGTCTTCTTCTTCTTCTTCTTCTTCTTCTTCTTCTTCTTCTTCTTCTTCTGTAGTCTTCTTACTTCTCCTTCCTTGCTGATTTTTCCTCCCCACTGTGGCTGCCATGCTTTCTGGCCATACCCTGTTATCGCTAGCCCCCTCTATGTAAAGCACATGTGCAACCCCAGCCCCCTCCTCTCTCTCTCATCACTCTCATGCTCTCTTTCCTCCCCCCTCCACCCACTGTGATGTGAGGTCACAGCTGGGGAGCCCTATGATTTGACAGCTAAATGTTTATGTGAGTGTGCATTTGTGTGTGCCACTGAGTGCCTGTGATAGAAGGGGGCAGGATGCCATGGCAGCGGTTGCTAACCAGCACTAGCAGACTAGCAGTTTATCCTGAGGCATACTGTAGCGGAGAGATATACAGCTGGCTCCACTGCTGCCAACCAACTCAACGCTCACGGGGCTGCAGCCACAGGCGTGTTGGGGTGCGTCTGCATGCACCTCAGGGCTGTGTGCTTGGAAACAGAGGTGGGTGGCAGACTGGGCTCACTGTTTGGTTTGTGTGTGTGTGGGTGTGCTGCGTGGAGGAGCCAGAGCAGGGCGGAAAGTTAAGAAGTTTGATAGCTTCTCTAGGTTCATTGTTAAGTATGTGTGTAGGGATTTTAATAATTAACCGTTTAAGCGACGTTAAGAATTTTGACCGATTATTACTTTCATTTAAACCGTTAAAAATTATATTATTAGAATACAAATTAAAAAGTAATAAAACAAAGTTTGTTGCATGGTAAAAGAAAAACAAGCTATACAATCAATTTTAACTGCTAGTTAACTTCCAGGTGCAAACTTTGCTCTAGCAAGGTGTGTTTTTTAAGGTCCTTTTTTTCTGCTTCGTTCATGGCACTCACAACCGACTGCTGAACACGGCGCTCACAGCGGAGATCTACGTGACACATGCCACTGTAACAATATGGACCGGTGGGTTAAATCAGCCGTCCTACACACAGGCAGACACACAGCTGACAACCTCGCAGTAGGGCTGTCATATCATATCGTTCGCGATAATACCGGTATAAAAACTTTATCACTCACTCAGCGACGGACAAACGGACAGACTTTCCCATTTATAGGGCTGGTCCAGCCAAAAAGTGTGATATCATGATATCAACGATATGGTGACGTGATGAGGTGTTGATGCATTTGCATACCCTATGCGTTCTCGTCACCTGGGCACAGCCCAGAAAGATATCATCATGAATGTCGTTACTGCGAATTCCCCTGAAATATTGTGATATTATTTTAAGGCTGTATCGCCCACCCCACCCTCACAGCTTGATGTGGTGGAGACAGGCTCGGACATCCGCTCCACACAGCCGCGGACAGCGGCGGGCATGTACCGGACGCACAAGCGGTTCTATTCTGGGAAAGCGGCTGCATGTGTCCACACAACAATGCATGCAACATTGTGTCTGTGTGACCGCTAAAAGATCGCAGCTCTCCACGGACACTGAACGTAAATGGGAAAGTTTCCTGCTTGTCTGTTGACGGTTAATGATTGGTTAACGAGGGTTGGCTATCGGTCAGAAAAAAACATGAAAGTTAGCATCCCTGGTGGGTATGTGTGTACACTGCATGTACTGTATGTGTGTGTGTTCTCCGACACAGCTCAGCTCTGCTGGCTCTGTGATTTTGTCCTCTGCAGAGGGAATAGCTCATTATCTGCCTCTCAGAATGAAACATCCTACCTCAACACTGCAGTGCTGCACACTGAAAGGATGAACCTACTGAAGCATTGTGTGTGCGCGTGCATGTGTGTGTGTGTGTGTGTGTGCATGTGGTTACTGTACATGTCTGTGTGAAAGTAAAGTAAAACCAATATTAATTTTATCATTTATTCACATTTATGCTACTCGGTACTATATGCTTTACAAAGAAGACTTAAAAAAAAGGCATATCTCTGAGATTTCAGAAAGGGGCCCAACTTATGTTCAGTGAAAACAGATGTTCAAGGTTGTATAACATGACAGGTGAGGATGTAGTACAGTAGGATCCAGTATGTGTTCAGGTGGTTACGTCAGAACATATCGTGTTTTCTACATAGCTTCTAGCAACTGGGTGACAGCTGATCACATTTGGGTTCTTTGTCTTTGAAATACTATGAAAGTGAAATGTACTCTCCTTTTTGTGAGGCATCCCTGACTGATTTCTTGTGACCAGGGTTTGTTGTTCAGTTTATTCGTTGTATTGTCAGCAGGGTTACGGAAAAACTACTGGCCTGATTTTCATGAAACTTGGTTGAAGGGTGTAGCATGGGCCAAGGAAAAATCCATAATATTTTGGGGTGGATCCGAGTCTCTGGCAGCAGTTCATTAAATATTAATTGCTTATTTTCATTCTTTTTTGTGCATTACTACTGTATCAGGTGTCACATGTAGAGTGTGTGATTTATTCATATCAAGCCTAAGCTCTGAGGTAGTTGTCCTATATTCCCAGTGTAGCCTATTAGGGCAAATAGTCTAGCTTCATCATCATGTATGCTGTGATAATGTTGTGCCCTATATGTGCATTGCTCATCCATGTATGTTGCATTTGTAGGCTTTAAGTATTTGAACAGTGTTGGAAATGTCGCTTGTGGTGAGTGTTTTCCAGCTCAGAAGCTGCTTCACACTGCAACACCATATGATGCGAGCCTTGACCTTTATGTAATGACTCTATGCATAATTTTAAGTTTATTGGTCTTGTACCATCAACAGCAGAATGACATCCCCCTTATCCTCAGAATTCAGGCTCTCTCTCCGTGCTTTTAGAAAATGTTGCGAGAGCCAACCATGCATGTGCAGCTAAGATGTTATGATCAGTAGGTTATGGTAATGGATGGATAATTTTCAAAGTTACTTTGAAAAAAAGTAAATTAAATGATAACCCATGGTGAATTAACTTTGGCTTGAATTTTCCAAATATATGTGCCCATTAAAGGCCCTGAAAACCTATTTTCTCATTCAGCTTTCTTAGGGTGTTTTCACATTAGGTACGATTGATTTGTACCGTGCCCGACTACATTCTCCACTCCCCCGCTGCTCAGCTTACATTAGAAATGTTGTTCCGTACCCAAGTATACTTGTGGCATCATTTGCGGGACATTTGTTTATTTTGTCGCTACAGTGTAGAAAAGGGCACGGCGGTCATCAGCGGGGACCGGGGGAGCAGCGAGGTGAAGCTCTGCTCCTGGCTAGAGGAGGAGCCGCTGCCCCACCGGAGCTCCAACTGCAGGTCAAAGGCTGCAACAAAGCCGGATCTGGGTCTGCGGGCTGTTCTGCTTTCTGATGTAGAGGCATCAGTATTAATAGCAGTTTCATTTTCAGTTTCATAGCCGATTAAGACTCAGTTGCAGTAGTGTTACATATGCTTTCCTAACTTAGCAGACTTGGGCACACATCGACCAGCTGTGCCTGGGTGTGGTACGCAGCGTTCACACTGAACAAACAAACTGGACAAACTGGGGTCAAGTGCACTCAGATCCAGGCCCAGGTCCCTGATGTGAAAGCCCCGCTAACAATAAGTAATGTCTGCAAAAATGTGAACAGTTCTGATTATTTCCAGGACTCCCTGGCAGAAGAGATATTGTATCTCAATGGGACCTTCCTGGCTAAATAAAGGATAAATAAATAAATAAATACATTTTGCACAAAAAGTGAGTGTGCAGAGATTCTGTTCTCACCTAAGAACAAATCCCAAATAAGAAAACAACAGTGAATATCAGAATTTTTGTGAAAACTGCATAAGTAGGTTTTAAGTTGAGAATAAATTCCTTGTAAAGAACGGCTGGTGAATGAGGCCCTGTGTTATCACGGTGGTAAAAAGAGGATGAGGAAGGAGGCTGTCAGGATGCCTTGGCGATGATGAGGATGCTCATGAGGAACACCATGATGAAGAAGATCCACATGAAAAACCTATCCATCACCTTAGCGACCTTCTTCCACTCCGCGGCCTTGACACAAGTAGCTCTCTGCTCGCGGAAGCAGTTGGCGATGTACTGGATGTTCTTCACCACCTGAGGAAGAGACGGAGAGACAAACTAAAGCAGGCACTTCAGGCAAAAACATTGTTTTTTCATGCACTGGCCAATTTTGAGATTTGGGACTATTTTGCTTCCATAACATGTGTTCTTTCAGACTGGTGGAAAGAAAACATCCAAAATACACATTTAGCAGTTTATTTTACTACACTTTGTCTATTTGCATCTGTAGATTTCTCCTAAATTCACCAAAAGTTAGCATTAGATAAGAAGTTTCATTGTGATATCTATTAGTTTAAATTTTCTTTTTACCTCATTCACCTGTAATGTATTGCAAAATGTATGGAATTTTACAATATATATCTTTAAAGGCCGTTTTTCTCTGTGGATTTTGTATGGCTGTTGACAGTATTTTCTGATTTATGGCGT
>JAOVVB010244535.1:0-21393 GCA_028570985.1 Heterobranchus longifilis | reverse complement strand
ATTAGCGAAAGTAGGGACATGGCACATACGTGCAGTAATATCAAGGCAGCTCTGGCTTTTTTCATCCGTACCCCGTCTATATTCGGCATCTCGCTGAGCGTCATATCATGTTGCCCTCTAGAGACAGAAAGAAAAAATTTCAGCTGGCCATGCAGGACAATTTCAGGCTGCTGTGTGCTGGATACTCAGAGTTCAGTGTGGAAATATAAAGCGAGGTTAATTTTGTTCTACTCAAAACCAAATGACATTATGTTTACATGCACAAAATATTCTGTTTTTTGCTCTTAGTCCGAAAAAAAGACAATATTTTTACTTTGCACAGAGCTGACCATAAACAGGCAAGAGCCCATAAACGGTCGCAAACGGAAAATTCCCCAATTGAGATGCAAACTCTGAATGTGCTGTATACATGTCCAAAGAATGCTGCTAAAAGCTGAATAATACTGATATATCCACGTCTTAATTGGAAAATGCTACATTCGGAATAAGGCCTAATCCAAATGGAATATGTTTACGTGACTGGTATCAAATCCTGAATATTATTCGGAATAATGGTGCAGTATTAGTGTGATTGTAAATGTAGTCATTGTGTTGCAAGAACAAAAGCATTCGAATCCTGTTCGTCCCCATTGCCGCGATTGAGAAACTATAAAATGTGTGGGGTTGTCCACGTTATCCAAATCATGCAAACTCACAAACGTTGCGATGGTTTCATGTGTGGTGTGTTTAAGTATGAGGTCATTTCTCGATCGCCGGGCCTAAAAAGTGTCTCGACGAATCTGCTCTCTGACTGGAACACGGGTCTGACCTCTGCTTGCCCTCGCTAGAGATGTGGGGGGGGGTTAGTGTGAAAGGATGGAGGCCTATTTTGAAATTCTAATCAGCATTAAAAAAAAAAAAAAAATCAGCCCGGTGAGGGAAACGAGACAGAAAGAAATATATTTCTTTAAAAAGAGGGAGTTTGTGCTTCTGTGGTCTTCGGAGTTTCCACAGCTCTGTACAGATCAGAGGGCTTATTCTGAGCCATGTTCCTTGCTGGCCCCTTCCTCTGACACACACATTGACACACACACGCACACACACACACACACACCTCTGCTGGATCCACACTGCTCTCCATAAGAAACACATCTATCAAATTCCCCCTAATTCCAGATAATAGTTTCCAAAAAACAGAGGCTGAGCCCACCAAAAACCACAAGCCCTCACAAAAGGTTTGAAGGCTTGGGACTTCAAAATCTGTCTGTTCTGCTTCTCCTTCCTCTGCTGTAAAATTCTCATTTTAATGCATTCATTAGTGCGGCAGACATGATCTAATAACATCTATTATGTAACAGGTCATAACTTCTTTTTTTAGAGGTAATAACTAATTTGTGGGAATTTCCTTCAGGTGATGACGTGGACGGATGTATAATGAGCGTCCGCAGTGAATTACTGATTTGGTTGACTGATTTAATTTGAAAGGAAACTCCTCTTCTTGTGCAAAAAAACAGAATACCATATCACTCATTTCCCATTGGACTCAATATGTCTTACTATTAAAAATATTCGACACCACGCCCAGACGCTGCAGCAGAGCGGGAACACCCAGCTCTGCTACCAACCGCAGTTCACCTGCATTTCTGGCAAATGAGCCCGAATGGCAATCGAAACAGCCTTCACATGACCTCTGTATTTAATGTTATGAATGCATACCAGTGTGCCTGGCACAACACTGGGACCTGGCTTGGCTGGTCCATTAGGGATGGATGGTGTCTGGCCCCGGGCTCGGAGTGTCCCAGAGCAGAACTCTGGACTTCCTGCAGGCCAAACGAGGGAAAGGAAGGGCTGGAGAAAAGCAGCCAAACAGAGCCAAGATGGCTGCGAGACACGGCCAAGAGTAGAGAGCTCCAACACCGCCATAAATTATCATCTACTCAGGATGTCACTTTGTCGTTGCCTCCGCAAGAGGCCTCTTCGTCTCATACAGTGACTTTGGCAGACTCTATTATGGCGCGATACACCGTCTCACGTTTTTAAGTCAACATAAAAAAAGTATTTACATTACGACATCGACCATGCCAGCAGAAAAAGCCAATACTCCATCACGACCAGTAACCAAATAGCTCTTATCCATCTGTTTCCTCATTCTGTCCTGTGGCTCAAACTTCTGGGCAGATAAATCACAGCTTTTTCCATCATGTCTCCCTCAATACAAACAGACACGCTTCTTTACGAGGCTGCCCTCTCTGACTACTAGAGCGGGGATTTGTAAACCGATGTCTTGAGGCAGGATTCATAGTGAGGGAGGCGGCAGATGGGGCGTGTGTGTGCATGGCTTGTGTCTGGAGACGGAGCATGAGCTTGCCAAGAGCGCAGACAGTAATCTTGGTGCGGTGCATGTCAAACATTTAGTGAGACCGGCGAACAATCAAACCAGCCTGTTAGCGACAATGTCCTTGTCGTGCAGGGTGAAGATTTACTGCTACGAGTGAGAGCTAAACCTCGCAAAATCTTTAAAAGCAGTTTCATAACAATAATGTTTAAAGGTCCATATTGTAAAAAGTGAGATGTTTATTTGATTATAAAGCAGGTTGATGTGCTATATAAATACTATG
Organism: Heterobranchus longifilis; assembly: GCA_028570985.1. Lineage (NCBI taxonomy): Eukaryota > Metazoa > Chordata > Actinopteri > Siluriformes > Clariidae > Heterobranchus > Heterobranchus longifilis. The sequence continues at coordinate 18,796 of JAOVVB010244535.1, read as the reverse complement.
AAAGTATCAAAACGCTCAATTAACAGAGAAATGCACACAGACCGTATTCACAAACTGATTTTAAACGAGCCGTCAGGATTTCTGTAAGGTTGTGATGTCACAACTATACTACAGACCAATTATCTGTATACAAACATTGAGAATACACGTGCATGCCGTTTGCAATAAAACCCGCTCGCTCCTAAGAACAGAAGAAAACTAGCTAGCAAGAAATACTATTTTACACAGGATGAATACATTGTCTTATTATTAACAGATTTCAACTCTTTCTTTGATATAAAAGTTTTCTCGAGCGTATAACTTCCTGATTTCTTTCAAGGAGGGTAAAAAAAAAGCAGAAGTCACAGCGTCAAATAATTGGGGTACAACACATGCAATTACACTGTGCATGTGTCAGAGAGTGTGATTCAGCCTTCATTTAATAGCCTTGATTTTTTTCTGCAACCAGTGTGCAGCCTGCGTGACGTGGTCTGGTAAGGGGTCTATATACTGCATAGGTAGAAAGTGCAGCTAGTCATTCCTCGGCTGTATTGACGGTGCAGAGACGCAGAAAACGCAGATGCGGAAGACCCGGAAACGCTGACCAATCAGGGCACAGTGCTTCAAGAGACAGGCCCTCAAACAGAGTGTTTCAAACTGAGGGCGAATACAGTATGGGACCTTTAAAGTGATGAAATCGGCTACCAGGCACATGATTTCTTAACGACTGACAGACTCCGAGCTGGGGTGTGAAACAACTATTGATTTGCCCACTCTGAATTCCTCATTACCCACAAACCATCTCCCCGTCAGCTTAACCTTGTCACCACCCTACAAAGGATCGTGACCTCAGCCCGGCCCCCTCAGACCCTACCTCCAACCCAAACACCCACAGGGCCTCGTGAAGGCTCTGGTGACACCTAAGGGACTCCTTTGGCTCTGTAACTTGCCACTCTTAAATACTCGCCCAGACTAAATACTCACACCACGCTGCGGCTCGCACTGCACCGAGTCAGGAAGAAAAGCAAAAGGAGAAATCAACAAGGGGCGGATGCATTTTAAGAATGGGTTTTAATACACACTGGAGAGGCTTTTTTAAAGGCTCTCCTGCTACTTTGAGGATATGTTGGAACCAGTTCTACCGGAATAAGCTGTAAAGAGGCTTTTGGAACACGGAATTGGGGACATCTGGGACTGACTTTTTTGGCGTGTCCGGATGTGTGATCAGGTATAGCGTGCAACTAGCAATAGGCTTTAACTGCCCTGTATCAACACTGGGATTAGCTCATCAGATTTGGCCGGTGCAGCCGGGCTGTTTAGTCCAGAAATCGTGGATGGAAGTGACATATCAACCCCGCCGAGAAGAGCTCTACGGGAAGCGGGTGTAACATTTCGGAAACAACCACGGGACATTTGAAAGAGGGCGTGTGCAAAAGTACGAGCGAGAAAACACTGAGGGATTTACCGGATATTGTTGAAGAAGGGGCTAGGTGTGTAATGTGTGCGAGTGTGTGTATCTGAGAGCTCAGTAAGCGAGGGTGTCAAGGATGGAAGCCAAAGCAAGGTAGTGTTGGCACGGGAGGCTTCAGAGTACAGAGCGAGGGAACGCTGCGTTCGTTGGCCGGTCTTATGCTCCTCTGGCTCTGTCACTCTGTGTCCCCTTTAAACAGATCTGGCACTGTTCAATGCTAAATATGATCTCAGGCCAGCTCACCGGGCAATTATAACATGTTAGAAAAATATACACTGTTTTTCGAAGTTCTGCTCCTGTTTTTTTTCTCTCTGGCTGTAATTTTAGTTCATTATGGGGAAAGGTTAAAACGGGGACAGTCAGCGGTTTCTAATACGGTTTTATTTACTTACGCTAACAAATTTTTATGACAAGCACAATCGACCAGAATTAAGTCCCACCTAGTGTGTCTATTCATACTAACAGCAAAATGCTGTAAAAATGACCACCAAAGACACATATTAGAGAACACGCTCCTGCTGAAAACACATGGATAACATGGCGTGTGTCTAAAAACCTTTGTACAGCCATGAAATTAATATATGCGCTAAATATCACATAAAAGCCTAATCCAATACAAAGGTAATCCATTTACATTAACAAAAATTGCCACAGAAATTGCTCTAATTTAACTTGGCGAGCTTTCAGAGCACGTCTGGATGACTTTTACAGACCGCGTCTTGAGGTAAAAGCAAACGCGGCCAAATAACATTCTTGGATGACTTAGCTGTAACGGTGTGCCAATGACTCGAGCTGTTGTCATCCGCTGTTTAGACTTGCTAGTGAAAAAGCCTTTTTTTTTTCATAGGCAAGTCCAGAAAACATGATTTTTGTTAAGAGCAGGCCTGTTTCTCTGAAGAGGAAATAGAAGGGACTGATGGGAAATGCAAGGAAAAAGGATGGGCCTCGTGTTTTGAGAGAGGTTGCCAGAAAGTTGCAAGCTTAACCACTATGAGCTACCAGAACTCCTCACCTGTACAAACACAAACTCATCCGGTGTGTTCTGGCAACGCTCTTAATTACCCGCGTGACAGTCAAACACAGGTCATCATATTAAATCATGGCTGTCATATCCTGAGTGGGTGGTGAAAAGGTCATAACTCGAATGAAGGAATAAACAAACTGTATTTATTTTTTTTTCCCTCTAATTTTCATACACTCCTTGAACTGAAGAATTGTGCAGCTGAACATTTGTATGCTCCGTTTATAATGGCCACTGTACTGAAAAACAGCTAGGTGCACACTGGAGGAATCTCAAATCTTAACCGATTTTAAAAAATGTAGGAGACCACAAACATAACGAGAGATTTAAATGATTTTTTTATATGTTAGTCGTAAGATCGCACATACCAGTCGATTCAGTCAAGAAGCAGGACCACACACTTGGCATAAATGATTTCAGAGTGGTGATTCGAGAGACTTGGGATCTCGCAGAAACTTGTGTGATCAAATGTGACTTCGGATGAAAACAAACGGCCTGTCGTCGACAGATGGTTGCACTTGAGTGTGCTAAGTTTTGCACCGAAAAACAAAGAAAAAAAGAGAGAAAAAGAACTGTGGATGAAGTCACGGCTGAGAACACGGAATCAGCATGGCTTATACATTTTGCAGCTCGAGTTTTATCATTAGTCTCAAACAAAACGTTGCTGGTGCAAAGTAATGTGTTGGTGACGCTTTCCGGTCAGGATTTCAGTCACGATTCGATATCGGGGAGACTCCGATCCAGTCGGTATCGCTAAGATTATGTTTGTAAAACCCTCACACCACAGGATCATTTGAGCGGATAATCGGTTCCGATCAGCCTCGAATCGGGAACGCCCTCCAGACTCTTGGGACGGAAGAACTGGACCCAGTTATATCTCTAACGAGTGGGTTTTTATCTACAAGAATAAACTGTATTCATTTTCTCAAGTCTACGATTTTTACAACCAACACAACACATCAAAATATGCTCCACAGAAGACTAACTGAAACATGTTAAAAGCACGTAAAGAATGACAGATAGAGGGAAAGACTTACGTAGACACTCATTGGCCTCGCGAGCGTTGGCCCTCTGCCACGGCCGGTCGTAGTGAAAGGGCTTGCAGCGGTCACACTCGGGTCCCTCTGTGTTGTGCTTGCAGTCGCACACCAGTTTGCCTTCCTTGTCTTTCAGACAGCGCGAGCCGTGTCCGTTGCATTTACACCTCCCGCCCACCTGGAAGTCTCCCACTGCGTAGAAATAAGTTGGCAGCGTCGACGTCACCGCCATGGGGTCGTCGTCCCTCCCTCCGCTGTTGCTTCCGGCGCCCAGCTCCCGGGGCAGCTGGGGCCGGCTGAAGACCACGCGGATGTCGGTGACGGTCACCCAGTCCTGAAGGACGGGGCTGTTGTCGAAGTCTTTGCCGGAGGGCCGTCCGTCCAGAGTGCTGAACGCGATGAGTCCTCCAGACAGCGGGTAGAGGTCAGTGTGGCCATCTGTGCATAGAGCCTCCTGCTCGTTCTGCTTGGTAATGGTCGCTTTGTTGGGCCGATTGTACATGCGCCGGCACTGCGAGGAGTAGAACTGGTAGGGCATCCAGGTCTTGCCGTAGTCCATGCTCTTGTATATGGCCAGGGACTCGGGTCGCGGCGAACAGAACTGCAGGCTGACGTAGGTGATCTCGAACTTTTTACCCAGTGAAAGGGTGAGCGTCACGTTGTGCGGCGAGGTGTTCAGATTCTCTGACTGCCAGCAGGTGAGGTTGTGGGCGGAGTTGAGGTCAGTGAGGTAGGAAGCAGGGTGGGCGCGGCGAGGGTCGGCCGCGTCACAGATTTGGCACGTGCGCACGGACGGCCGGTCGTCGCCCCGCTCCACCACGCTGCAGGAACGGGACGGAGGCCGGCCGCAGACGCTGGACACCATCACTTCCTTGCCGAAGGCGGCGTTGATGAACTCGGGGATACAGCGGCGGGCCGCGCCCGCGTCGTCGTAGCAAGGGTCCGGAGGGGTCTGCTGCCCTGCGAAGGGATTGGCGGCGCTGTGGGTGGAGGCCGAGCATGCCAGGAGGCACAGGCCCAGCAGGCACCTCCAGGGTTCCCTCATCCTGCTGCAGAGGGCCTGTGTTGAGCGCGTGTGTCTGCGTTTATGCACGGATGAGTCTTTGTGTGTGTGCACCCAAGAGTCTGTGTGTGTAAATGTGAATGTGTCGTCGTGCAGATGTGTCTGTGTGTGTGTGTGTGTGACTTTTCCCCTATGTGTGTATAATTGTGAGTCAATGGAAGGAGAGTGTCAGAGCTCAGTGACCCTTCACTTCAGGCTGACCGGAGCCCTTCCTGTAAGAGAGAGAAACAAACACAGAGGTCAATGTCAGAGACATATTTTTACCATAATAGGATATAAAATGGAAAGTGACGCTAATCTAATTCTACTGTATAAACTACAATTACCGCCTCACGGTTGTATGCCTCCACCAACCAGTCAAGTTGTGGTTTACATCCATGTCTGTCCAAACTCATAAAATACGTAGTGAAGACTTTGAAGGAATTTAATAAAAGGTAGGTGTATTTTCTGGTGAACCGTGGATGCTTCACAAATATCTTTAACCTGGAAGCACAGAAGATCTCCACAGTTTCAAGGCGGACACCCAAGATTAGTGTCACCAATTCAGTATCCGACCAAATGTGAAATATGGTCACAATCTCCCCTTCTGTTCCTGAGTGATGAGTAATGGCCAGAAAAGTGTTGACCTTTGACCTTTTGGATTATTTCATCATTTTATCCTTTTAGACATCTGTGTTAAATTTGGTCATAATTAGCGTATGGGTGAACAGTGTCTGGATAAAGCCTTACTTCCTGTCTCCGCTGAGTTTTCACGGAGACAGGAAGTCAACACCGGCAATAGCCTCCAAGCTATCAACATACACGCTGCCCACGATGATTGTGATTGGTTTAAGATAACGCAAACAGGCCAGAGTGTTTTTTTTTTTCCACTATCCAGCAGTGAAAACGCACTGGATCCAGACCTTCCTCCGGCGCTGTGGAGGTAGGTCTGGCTACGTGAGACTACAGTGACCTTTGACCACCAAAATCTAAACAGTTCATCCTTGAGTCCAAGTGGATGGTTACGTGCCAAATTTGAAGACATTCCCCCAAGGCATTCCTGAGACGGACGGACAACCCGAAAACATAATACCTCGGCTACTGCCGGCGCAGAGGCATAAAAACTAATTTGTACATCCTCAAAACCAAATTGTATTTGCTCTTATAAAAGGAAATTAAATTGTATCTCTAGTAGTGTACTATTACAAGTGAATGTTTTCATTGACTAAAAGCCTGTCAAAGGATAAGACAGTTAGACGGGGGGCCCCAGGAGAAAGGATGTGACCATTTAAAGAGAGACATTAGTGGCTGCAAGTGACTGCATCCTGAATTTTAATGTCGGCCTCTCATTCAGTACTTCCATTCAGGTCAAAACTGGCCAAGCTTTCTGGTCATGCTTGAGCAGCATGGCAGAAGTCACCCTATAATCCCCGCTGATGCTGCAAAGCAGTGGACCGTGTGTGACCCTGCCTGGTCAAACCTCTGCTTCGAGAGAAAAAAAAGGAAACTATTTTATATCTGAAGACATGGCTCTATTGTTAAGCTCTTACTGATTTGATTTAGCTGGAAATCAACCGTTGCAACACTATTGTTACACAGTGATGCATCTGTGCGAGTTTACATTTCACAAGAGCTAACTCATAGTTCAGTTTACACAGAATACGTTCATAGTTCATCATTTTGAAGACCAGACGGCTGCTTCAACTCGATGTGTCGTTTCAAATTTGTTGCCGATGTGGCTGTTTTCTTCAGAACCGCTGTTGAAGTCTGTTCCCTGATCGAATAGTGTTTCCCAAAAAAAAACCCAGAGTATACAAAATGCTTTGACAAACAAAGCAAAGCAGAAACAGGTTATCTAAAAGTCAATATAACAACAGAGAGCTCAACAATAAGGTTAAAACTTTCCCGTAGCACCCGCCTCTGTAATTAGGGTTTAGAAATAAGGGTTGGTTCAGATTTCGGTAGGCGGAAACACATATCGACGGGGAAACAGTCTTCGACGCAACACACTGCATGAGTGTCGTTAACTGTCTCGAGAGTTAACATGCAAACTGATACTTTCAGTTCACCGTTCATCAAAAACATGAGCACGTTCTCTTTTTAGCGCGTTGATGCGCAACACTGCAGAGCTGACCCTGGAGGAGGCAGCATTATGTTCATTCACCGAACCAGAAAATTCACCAAAAGTGATAGCTATTTGAGGATTATACTCCGCATTAGAAGAACTGAGGTTTTGAGACTCCATTCAAGCTTTTCGAAATCTCTGGGTCAAGATAGCTACCTGGATGACATCATTCATGCGCTCACAGCGAGACGAGGGGCCTCTCGGTCCCAAAAAACAGAAAGATTGTGGGGGGGGGGCAGAGAAAGAGAAAGAGATGTATATAGCCTCAGGCTTTTGCTTCCCTAATCCCCTTTTTACTTCCCTGGGTGTCAAATCCAGAAGAGCCCCATTTCACAACAGACAGCTGAGGGGTTGAGAAGGCACCCCAACCCTCTTTGCGAGGTATTTATTAAATTACAATGAATCCCACCCACCTCCTCTTACCCTCACTCTCCCCTCTTATACTGCAGCATCGCTCTTCATCTTGGTAGAACAAAAGGCCGCCTCTGTATCCACTTCAGTCAAGCGGGGAAGGCAGACAGACGGATTTAAGGGGAGTCGGAAAAACAAAAGTTTCGTTCTTTTCTTGTGTGAGGGGTCCAAAGCTAGCAACCCTCAAAAAAAAGGGCCCAGTGGCCTGGTAAATAGGGCCACTCTTCTGTGCTCAAGTGCTTAAACCAAAGCCATTTGGCCTCTTCTCAAGCGCTGATTGGATGTTAAGGCAAGGCAGTTTTATTTATAAAGCAGATTTCATCTCTGAAGAATCCACTCCGAGAAATCAACCTGTTCTCCCAACGCATCAAATACCGACGACTGGTCAGCACCGAGGCACCCTTTAGCGAGACGCAGCAGGTTTTCAACTAACTAATGTAAACCCGTCCACGTCATTATTAAACGCTCTGACATAGTATAAAGAGCGAGAAAGTCCACGTTGGTGGACGGATGGGTCAAACAGACTTTCACTCATGTGTTCTGTGAAACCAAAAGTCGATGTTGACTTTTGGTTTCGTAACAAATGTAACAAGTTACGTAACAAATGTAGCTCTTTTAACCCAAACCACAATCTATTCCTGAATCTAACCAAGTAAACCTTCAAACAAAGTAAACCTACATTGGACGTTTATTTTGAAAAGACACTGCATGCATGTAACGAGCAGAAACTGTACGAACAAACATGGACTTTCATCCAGGAGACCGAGAAGTTAACTTTCTTACAAACGCCACAAACAGTTATTTTAACCCAAACCATGATCTTTACTTAAACCTGAGTACTTTTGTTGCCAAGTAAACCAAAAAACAAAGTAAACCTACATCGGAGGTTTATTTTGAGAAGACACAAAAGCCTATGCATGTAACGAGCAGAAACTGCACATTTTCTTAAAACACAGAAGTTTATTTTGAGTAGACACTCTGCATGTAACGAGCGGAAACTGACGCACTCTCCCTGATACGTCCAGAACTGACGCTAGAGTGGTATGGCGTCATAGTTTCGAGCATAGGGCCACTGAACAAGTGGGAGTTGCGAGTGAGAATATGTTGGAGAAAACATTGTAAAAAAAAAAATCCCCTGCTATTACGATATTCAACATATGAAAAATGGATTGCAGGGAATGAGCCTGCACATAAATGAGTGGAGTAAGAGTGGGCCTTGCCAGGATGGATAAGGACATTGATCAATGACATGTGTCTGAGGACGAGGAGGTTAAAGTGGGCACGCAGGCGGGAGTTCATCAGCCAAGGCACTCCATCAAAAGGCTGGCCGGGGTAAAGCTGGCGGGCCCCGACACCCACTGGGGAGGGCATGGAGAGACGGCTGATAGAATTAGCAACTCATTAGCATCCCGGCCCAGCTTCCATCAGCAGCATGTTCATCCGAGGAAAGAGACAGTGGGGGGGAGGAGGGGGGAGAAGGGGGAGATTATGACAGGTGAGGGAAAAAGACGGAGAGAGGGAATTATTCAGACTTAGTATTTTATGGGCATGTTGTTGAGGGAGTGAAAGGAAGTTAGAAAAGTAAAAAAAAAAAAAAAAAGGCAGAAAAATACTTGACAGACTTAAGAGGCTGGAAAAGAGGACAAACAGACACAAGGAAATCAGAGTTCCAGTAGATAAGAACGGAAAGAGGGACACGCGAGGGGAAGAGAAACAGCGAGGGGCACGACAGTGATAAAGCAGAAATGACTCGAGGGAGGGCGAGCGAGGACAGATATGAATGGAAGCGGTAGGAGAGAGAGGGAAAGTGACAGAGATGGAGGGAGGGAGTTGAGGGAAGGACATAAAAAATGAGAGGAGGGAGCGATGGAGGGAGAAACAGAGAGGGGAGAAAGATTAAGGTGGAGGACTGCATTGGTCTGTGTCTGGACTTTTGGATGACTAAATATGGTGCGGTCCGCGCGCTGCCGGGCCTGCTGGGAGATTCTTCCAGGGTCTGGTGCTGTCAGGCGTGTCTGGCAGATGAGCGTGTAGGTTAAACAGAGAGAGAACAGCGACAAGGCTGTTTAATTCCACTCTGTACGCCCTCGGAAATAGATGCTATCCTCGCAGCAAGTGTTAACGCTTCTCTGAGACAGTCCAGCAACACAAAAGGCTGCTTTTTATTAAAAACGTGTTCTGTGTTGCTATAAAAAAAAAAAAAGTGCAAAATGTGAGCCAGTTCCACAAAATCGTTCTGTAAACTTTGCCAGGATGTCAGCAGCACAGTGGTGGAGCTGGGCTGACCTTTGAAATACGAAGAATCTGTTTCAGCAAGAAAAATTCTTTGCTTTCAGCATCAACAGTGTGTTTAACAAGCCACAATTTCCCCTCCGTGGGGGCAGACATTGTCTTTCATTAAATGTGGTTGAAGTAGCAACAGCTGCAGGCTCATGTCTCTGTCTTTCTGAAGAAAACAATGAATACCACACAGAAGTGCTGCTGGCTGTAGCTTCATATTTAGTGTACAGACATGAGAGTGGAATCGATCTCATCTAATAACTCCCAGCACGAAAGCAAATAAGCATATTTGTCAAAGTATTCCTCTAATAGATTTAGCGTTACTCCGTGTATTAAAAGATGCGTCAGTCAAGTCAGTGATATCAGCTTCCAGACTGATCTCATTCCCAACTCGTCAGATATCTACACTTTATGCGGCCCTTTCCTGTGTGTCGTCCCCTCCCTTATGTCAATCTTCAGCTGTACTATCAAAAAGAAAAAAATACCTACACTTTGTCACACCCCTCAGAGTCTGATAGCAATGCACAAGGCACCCTTTAGCATCTGTATGAGATGCAGCAGGCTTTCAACTAACTAACTAATGTAAATATTAGATGCTCGTAGCAATAGCTCCAGAAGTCAGGTGACACAGACCAAGAAAGTCTGTTTCGCGGGTCAAACAAACACAGGACTTTGACCCAGGAGACCGCAGAGTGAAACCAAAAGTCTATATTGACTACAGTATGTAACTTATGTAGGCTACGTAAGTTAATTCACGTCGCGTGTGTTGCAAGTACGAGCAACTCTACTCGTGTTAACAGAGAAAAAAGCAAAAAATAATCTTGTGTGTTCAGCATCAGTACTTTTGTAGCTTCTAACTTAATCTCTGTGGTTTGAAATTTAGTTTCTCTCTTCAGATATCTGCTTTATTTTACCGTTTCATGTTCGCTTTTAACTGTAGGAGTTGTGTTACTGCTGATGAAGACACATTTCCTGATTGTGCTGCTTCACAATAAAAGCTTTTGAACAACAAAATAACGAAGGACTTCTATTGTGACGAATCTAAAGGAAATTAAATGTGTTTTATGTGTTTTCACAGCCGATCCTTTGACCACTCTGCCTCGTCGGCTTCTAAATAACATCAGCAGACGTCCTGAAGTAAGAACAGGAAGGTCTGTAGTAATATCCTACATATTCGTGTCATAACTTTAAAAATAATAGGCCTACTAATGTTTAAAAACGGCCAAATTAGCCTACACAGAGCTACCATAAAGCCACTGAAAACACACCTTCAAGCAGGTAGCCCTGTTGTGATGGAAATGCAAATCTCTACCGTGCCGAGCTGATGTGCCGAGCCAAACCGAGTCGAGCCATGCCAAGCCAGCCCGAGTATATGGAAAAGTGGCCCACGTGTTTAAAACTGCAACCATAATGGGGCATCATAGTTTGGCGCGTCGGGCTGCCCAGCAGAAAGTGACGCCAAGGGAATGAAAACGTGCTGCAGCTTCCAATCTGAGTTTTGATTTTGGTATTGGCTACCCTTGTGTCTACATTAGGATCGCAGATTAAACCACCATGTTGTATGTCAAAAGACAAACTGTTCCTGTTGCAGCTAAGCCATTTCCAAATGGCTGCTGGGAGCGCGGTGACAAATACAAACAGCATAACCAATTCATCACTGCAACATTCCTCAGTGGATTAATGGACAGGAAAATGTACTTGTGCCGACGTGCTACAATCCCCAGTGGCTAAGCTATGCAGTGTTAAATAATTTGCCCATTAGTATTACGGGCACAGTATATGAATGGATGAAAAAAATATGGGGCTTTTAGAGTGGAAGCCCTCTGTTGTGCCTCACAGGCCATTTGGCTATTGGACCACATTCAATGGATTTAATCAAACAGTGACAGGACAATTAGAGAAGGTAGATGATGGAGGGCAACGGGAAGGGAAATTAAATTAAATTTCCCGTCCTTTGGAGGTGGGTGAGGAATGGAGGGAGCGACGGAGAGAGACGGAAAGACAGGCAGAGAGAAAGACAGGAAGAGGAAGATGACAGGGTGGTCCGGTGGTTTCAGCAACGTTTTTTCAGCTTCTCCCTGTCACCGGGAGATCATCCCATGTTGAGTTGTGTCTCTTTCAAGCGTGGGCGCCTCTGTCAGAGTTCACAGATTAGGAAAACAGAAGTCGCTGAGAGGCTTTATTTGGCTTGGGTGTAGGGGGGGGGGGCGCTGTGGGAGGTGAGGATAGGAGAGGGACAGCTGAGCCACTTTGTATCCCAAGTGGGAGCCTTTCACGCTGCTCTAGAGAGTTGGCGTGGTGGCCCCACGAAGACTGGGAGTGAATGGGGGTCTACCGGGTCGCCTCTCTCGGATGACAGCAAGCTGAGGCCCAAACTGGTGCCCTGCTGTCCCTGCAGCCTGCTGTACAGTAATCCCTGGTGGGGTTATTAGTGGCTGCCCAGAACCATGGAGGACTTTTTAATAGGCTAACAACAGGACCACCTCCATTCTCATTATCATGATGGAAAGATGCATTGTATGAATATAAAAGAACAGTGAGAGCGGCGACAAAGTCTGAAATCCGCCTGTTCACAGACTGTTGAGGTAGATATTCACCTGAATAATATTTCAGCTCATGTGTGTCTTATTCAAAGATCACATCCAGGATTATTTTTCATGATCCATTAATCAGTTGATTTAAAGAAAAATCTTTTAATCTAGAATCCTTTTTTTTTTTAACCTTTTTTTTTTGAATAAATGACATTGACAATCGAATATGGAGCTGCAAAGATTAACCAATTAATATTCAATTTCTTGCCAACTATTTTGAAAATTGACTTGAGTAATTTTCAAAGAAAAATAAGTCAAAATTCTCTGATTCCAGCTTTTTAAATGTGAATATTTTCTATGACAGTAACTGAATATCTTTGAGTTGTGGACAAAACAAGACATTTGAGGACATCATCTGGGGCTTTGGGAAATACTAATTGACATTTTTCACCATTTTCTGACATTTTATACAAAACTAATCGATCAACTGAGAAAATAATCGACAATGAAAATAATTGGTAGTTGCAGCCCTTATGCGTCTTATGTGTGACTGATGTATGTGTGTTTTCATCTTATCGCATCGCATCGCAGTGTATCGTATCGCATCGTATCGCATCGTATCGCAGCGTATCGCATTGTATTGCATCGTATCGCATCGCATCGCATTATATCGCAGCGTATTGCAGCGCATCGTACAGTATATTGTATCGCATCGTAATTGATAATCAAAGGTTTTGGGGGATACTGAATAATTGTTTCTGCACCAATCACATCCTTACACACACACACACACACACACACACACACAGACACACACACACACACACACACACACACACTCATTTAAAAGGTAAATAAAGCCATCCAGATGAATCAACAAGACTGACAGGCCTCAGGTAACAGGGGTCAGATATTAGTGTCCTGACTGGCCATCTCCGCAGTGGTGACGACGATCCTGCTGTGTGTGTGTGTTTGAGGGGGGGGCGGGGGAGTGCAGGATGCTCTGAGTTTCTCGCTGACATTCATTCGGGATTGAGGAGGAGAGGAGGAGGAGGAGGGAGGGCCGAGGGCAGGAGGGGGTCAACTCTCACAGCTGAAAGCGTCATTAGCAGGGGGATCACTGACAAATTTTTAAAGTCTGCTTATGTCTGCTCAGAGGCTCTGTGTGAGGGTCTCTGGAAGGTTTCATCTGAAAATGTCCAGAGGTTTGTTTTTTTTCTCCTTTACTCTTATTCCAACCTTCAAAACTACTCACTATGATAGACTATAGACTATGATAGAATCAGAATCAGAATCAGAATCAGAATCAGAATTCTGATTCTGATCCTGATTCTGATTCTGATTCTGATTCTGATTCTGATTCTATCATCTCAAACAGAACAAGATACGTTCTGTTACTAATAATGTGATAATACATCTCAGGCTACTTCACAGTACAATCTGAGGAGCTGCCATTGGAAACTGTTTGGAAAAGGGCAGGCGCTTTCAAAAGATACAAGGCGGGTGATTGGATGAACCATCTGTCACTCAAACTATTGCCAAAGCCAGTCGGGAGAAGAGCGAAAACATCTTTTCCATCGAGAAAAGCCTTCAGTGCCGAACTCTGCTCTTCGTTCAACGAAGAAATGCTCTCCATTCCTGATATAACTGATGCAGCATATACGCTAACCTCTTTAGGAGCCGCCATTGTTGTTTTGAACCAACAGCACACACCATAACACACCATGTTTAAACGTTCTCACAATCTGAGGGACAGAGTTGTTCAATCTGACACTCGAAAACCATCTAACACTGTCTCCTGGCTGCCTCAACCTACAGTTTTTTTCCACTGTGGCCACTGTGCACAATGTTCTAACTCACCAGACACCATGTACACATCCACAAACTGGTAGAAAATACAGCAGAAATCCCTTCATAAACTGCAGCAGCACACATGTTGTCTACATTATGAAATGTCATTGTGGTCTGGTTTATGTTGGACAAACTAAAAAAGCTTTAAAGATTCACACATCTGAAAACAAAACTGCAATATGCACACAAAACATGGATTATGTGTTGTTCAGCTCTATGAGCAGGATAACCACGGTTCTGTGCTCTTAACACAGTTACACAAAAAGACAAAGCAAACACATACACCTACAACAGGTGAGCCATTGGTTCAACAGGATTTGGCCAGTGGGAGTGGCCAGTGTCAATGTCGAAATGCCACACTTTGGCTTAAAATAACTGCATTTATCATGTTTTCTTTAGTCTGTTACACATGATGGATGAAGTACTTGTCCTTTTTGTATTTTGTACTTTTTCTATTTGTAACTTTAAGAGACATCTGTGTTATTTGGACGTGACATTTGGACACTGACAATGGCCGCTCCCACTTCTGGATTCACCATCCAATAGATTCAAAATCCTGTTCAACCACTTATCCAAGAGAAGTGCTCACCTGTTTTGGGTTGACTACACATGTGTTTGCTCTGCTCGACTCTGATAAAGACACAGACGGTAGTGTCGAAGCATTAGCCTCCTTGCAAATTCATGCGTGTGCTCCAGTCTTTTCTTTTCCCTTGGAAGCATCGTAAAACACATGTGAAATAATCTCTGCCTTTCCATCTCTGCATCTGGCACAAAGAGACACGGCAGGGATAAAAGCAGAACGCCCAGCAGAGGAATGCAGCAGCTTCTGTGGCCCAGCCCACACGGCTGGCCCCGAGTCCGACAGCGGTTCTTTAAAATCAACAGAACCTGATCCAGAACCGAACAGGAGGAGAGGAGACAGACAGTGCGAGGTGGAATATGAGGTCAGGTTAATTCTCCCAGATTCACAGGCAGGAAGTTGTGTTAAGCTACCGCTCTCTGTATTTCTGCACATCTACACTTTAGCACAAAAGCACGAGGAGAAATGCTGATCGGACAAGTTGTGTATTTTTCTGTTAATGAAGTGTTCTGTGATGTCAGTGTTTTTTAGTGAGAAAATGGGAGGCGTAGGGAGGGGAGAGGACATGAGCAGGCAGAAAGTTCTGAGCAACAGTGACTCAGATTCAGAGTTCAGGAGGGTTAATTTGTGAGAAACAAGACATTTCTACAATAAGAATAATGGTTCTTTGTTTCATTTTATGTCCCAACACATCCAAACATTGTTGTGTTTTCTGCAGCAAAAAAAAAGACTGCAGTTTACAGTAACTTGTTTGTTTTCGGTGATAAAAAGTGAAAAAAATGGAGTGCAAATGTGATGCTGAGTATGAGTATATATACTGTATATATACTGTAGCATGGGCCAGGGAAAACCCCATTCAATTTTGGGGTGGATACAACTTTCGTTAACATTGCGAGATAGGGCAGTGCCCTCCTAGTTTGTTTTTGTTTTATTTGCTCTAAAATTTCCCATAAACAGATTTAAAAAGAAGAATATGTTACTTAATTTGAGTAATTTAATTGAATTGGTTGCAGATTACATTTTAGGGCATGTATTCAGTAATCTGTGGACACTGTTAACACTGTTAATTAATTATATTGAGGTGTCACTTAATAATGGGAAGCCATGTTGTGCTACAACACAGTGGCATCTTTGCTAAAAAAAATCTAGAAGCTAGAAGTCTTCAATCCCGAATAAATTCTCAAATGAAAAATATAGCTGTGAGCTTGGGAGTGAGGGAGGAAAAAGATGTACTCTGTCTTGGATTTTGGACTTGGGAGTGAAGGAACAAGAGTTCAAACGTATAGCCCTCTATGTCAAACTGTGATCTGCTTTCAAATACAAGAAATATTTCCTCTACATGTGCTGTCAAGATGCTGAGCGAAAGGGATGACACCCACCGCCCTGCGATGGCGGGCAGAGACACGCATTCCTTTTCAGTGTTTGTCACTGGATGAAGGCCATGCGGCGGGGTTACAGAGATGATAAAGATGTGCAAAAAAGAAAAAAAATGCTGAGAGGTTAAAGTGTAGCTGTTTTGAGAGTGTGTGGGTGGACTGAGGGCTCCTTGATTGAACATTTCCCACGGACCTGAGCGTAAACCCCGACCGCAGCTTTGCAGCGGTGTGGTCGGACGGGGAGAGGCAGGTGAGGTGGATACGAGAGGAAGTAGCTCGTTTAGAGGGATGGAAGGATTTAAGGAGAGGAGAGGTGAGCACTCCTTCAAAGCCCTTTGATGGCTGGCTGCGGTAGGCAGAGCCGCGGTTTTCCCAAAAAGCCCCCCTAACAGGAAAACGGTCTCTTTTTTTTTTTTCCATTGCACAAGAGCAACCTCTACCCCACAGCCGAAAGCAAAGGACCCGCTTTGAACTCGCAGGGGGAACAAACCACAAATCATTTTATTAAGTGCTTGGAATACTCGCACGGTTGCGTACGTTACACTTAAACACACACGTTGTTGACGGACAAACACATGCTAGTTTTTACTCCCAATGTGTGCCCTCGCTCGGCACTTTGTGAACGATGCCAACGCTCGTGACTCATCAGAAAACTCTCTTTCTCCTCTTCCCTTGTTCCTCGCCTCCCTATCTCCGCTCATTGTTCCTCAACGCCAAAGTTAGCACGCACCGGGTGAGATTTGCCGAAAGGTCAGAGGTCAGCGGTCTCCCAGTTAAAAGGGGAAAGCACCTAAATGTGTCTTTTGGCTTGACTGATATTAACACAACAAGTCCTCCAAATTAAACGACAAATAAGTAACTTGTCCAGGCCTTCTAGGTGGACACACACAGGCGTTTTCTGACCTGATGGCCCAAAATCACAGTTGAAAAATAGATCTGTTTTATGATGCCATGGTTAAGATTCATTAGATTTAAGCACAAAAATACGGAGTCACAGTGGGAATCTGTGATCCTTTGCAATAAGTTTTCCCTCTGATCCGCAGTGTTGGTCCAGTCTAATAAACTGACAGTTTTGGGAAACACTCTGCAGGTACAGAAGAAAGAGATGATGTGATGCTTTATATTTATATTATATATATTATATATATATTGCTAATTTCAAAAGGCAGAGCTCCAGCAGTACACAGCCAGTGGCTGCAGCTGTAAGTTAAAAGCTGTGGCTGTAGATATCCCAAGATAGATATCCCAAGGGGATGAATAAAGTATCTATCTATCTATCTATTGCTCGGACTACGGCTGCATTTACAGATGAATCTATGATGCTATATGATTATGATTATGATAACTGTGCTGTGACTACTCTTTACTGCTCTGCTCAGGGTTGGGCGATATTTCAATATGATAATTCATAATCATCTTTCAATGGAATCGTATCATGATTAAATCATATATTGAGATATCGTGATACACAATTACAGTCAAAATTGATAATAACAAGCACAAACTAAATTAAATTTCTCAGAAAATCAGAAATATTTTGAGGGAATATCATTTGAAGGTTGCAGTTTTGTTTTTACATGTGTGCATGCATATAAACATAGTGTATAGCTGATTGATTTTTCTCTATAATTTTACTTGTGAACTGTTATATTTATTTAAGTACTTTTCATTTGTCAAGTATTTAATTCACACAGGAGTATACAGAAATAGGCTTTACCATGTGGTTATTTCACATAGGCCATTTATTTATTTATTAAATTACCAGAAAACATGCTATATCGTGATATAAATTGATATGAAATTACCTATATCGGGATCTTATTAAATAGTTATTTTAAATATCATTATGTGAGATTTTTTTAGTATGTTTGAAACCTTAGTATGAAACCAATAGTACATGATGATACTATTTCCGGTGAAATATTACAGTAACACTGGACACTACGTCGGCATAAATATCCCACAATGCAATGCGGTAGTGACAATAAAGCTTCAATGTACATTTCTGCAGATTAAAAATCACCTGCGACTGTTGGATTAGCTGTTTACATTTTCCAGTAATTTAAAGGTGCCATTGACAATATTTTTGTGTAGATGAATAATTTTTAAAAATACATCCACATAGCTTTTAGAAAGGTGCAGAATAAAAGTATTGCTTTTCAAATTGCTTTCCAGTCAACCAACTACTCGGCCTACTCCAGTCACAATCTCAAAGCCTTTGGGAAGAGCACTTGTTCTGTGTATTTTAATCATATGTTGTGTTATAAAAACCCACTGGCTGCAGGTAGTCAGTGTGAGTGTGCGTTGATGCCTCACAGAAACCTTATGCTCCTCTCTGAGATAATTCTCCAGAGACTCCTCCATGTTCTTGTTTACCAAACCCATCAACAGGCAGAAAGCTAGATGTGCTATGAGAACAGCAACCAGTGCAAGAAGTGAATGACATGTGTGTCTTTTTTTTCATATAGACTATCGAGCAACGCCTAATTAAACTGACAGATTTTTGAACGGTCGTCAGCAGGATGTTCAATGTGACAGCGACATTCACATAATATAATAAACAAGCCAAGCTAGCCCCCCGAGCTCATGCATGCTAACTACGCTAATCGGAAATATGCAACAACATCATTTGCCGACACACGGTATCAAAGATAAGCCAGAGACGATAGTGTAGTAAGTTGCTGTGGGCTGTAAATTCACCACTTCTAAGCAGAAGTTCCGTTTCACTCACCACGACTCCGAAAGGTGCCCAGAACTACACTGCACACTGACATGAGCAGGCGGATTTACTCAAATTAATTGAAGTCCATTTGTCGATTAATCGACTAATCGATCATTGTGATCTTAGTCGACTAAGAGTTCTTTAGTCAATTCGTCATTTTTCATGCTTTTTTCATGTTGAATGTCTTATTTCCAAGAAACTTCTGAGCACTTTTGGTAAACACAAGATTTAAAATGATGCTTTTGCATGATTCTTTGTGGAGAGTTTTACAGTTCTGTCGATTAAATCAAGTAATTGATTAGTCGAGAAAATCATGTTAGTCGCCTACGGATTTCTCTAGTCGAGGACCGCCGTACTAACGCGGGTAAAA